>LD343727.1:365212-409038 GCA_001465055.1 Ptychodera flava | reverse complement strand
AAAAGTTTATGTCAGGGTTGGTCTGACTGTGTTAGGATTTACATCACTGAATACAAATGTATGATGATAATAACTCGTGTTCCACCTGGTGATTTGTTGAATTTTTGGATGAAGAAAGATATGAAATGATGGAGATGGTTGGTAATAAGAGACAAAACTGCCTCAACAAGTATGCTGCCTAACCACTGACAGTGGGGGTCTCTGTTGATGCAGAGGTCCCACAGATTAATCCACAAGCTGAGCAGATGGCCTGGTTTGAAGATTTATGTCTCAGCAAGCAAGGTCATTAAGATAGCATGGTTGGATGTGATGTTTGAATGATGGACTTTGATGAGCTCGGTGATGCATTTGTGATGACTGATGACTCCATCTGAGATCTGTACATGTCAATGATGAGCTGGGAAAATGGCATTATTGACATAATTAATGTGATAATTCCTTGCGAGTGAAAGATGAGTGATTTGGCATAAGGGAATGTGTGCACATAATATAGATACATAAAACACTTTTGTAAGACTCGAGATTTTACCCTTTTTCCTATCAAATTGTTGTCCATTCCAGTTGTCTTCGATACTGGGACTTGGCATTTGTATTCAGGAAATGGGGGTGGAAGTGTTTAAAGAACTGTTTTAAAATGAGTTGAAGCTGTGTTCATCAACATCTGCAGTAATCTATCAGTGTGTATGTCGCCAAACAGAAACCTGGAGGACTCGTACCATAACAGTAAAAAACAAATAATTAGTGACACCACTAACCTGGGAGTGGGTACCGTATATATAGATTGGTTATTAATATTTTGTGGCAACTTAAGATCTGACAGCAATGTACTGAAACAATGAGAGGCCATTTTGTTCATGGTTGAATGTAATGTTCACAAGCAGTAAAGTCCCACCCTCCCCCACTGTCATTTAGCAGCCACTAGTCAGTCTAGTTTGTTGTTTGTTTTGTACAGTAAGGGTTTTAGAATGTTTTTGAACTTGTTGGCCAGGACAATACCCAACCCTCTGAACGGAAACAGAATACCCAATGGCACCTGAAATGTAGTCAAGGAAAGATGAGGACTTCTTCAACAATTTGAACACAGTTTTGACATTTTATTTCTGTTTGTATTGTTTTCAGGGCAGTATAGCAGATCGTTATACCAATAGGCTTGGTTCCGTCCCTTCTAGGTAAGTAGAACACTTTGAATCATGTGTCCAAGAGTACAACATCAATGCTGCATTGTCTTTCAAGCAATTTTGTATCTTGTTGAATCACCAACTTATGGCCAGTAGTTGTCAAATATTTTTTTGTCACTGTGTTTCAATTTCAAGCTTGATCTTTGAAACAACAAATTATCTTAATTGTATCCTGTTTCGACAAGCTGGTTTATTACATATTCTTAAAAAATAATCCTGATATTTGCTGTACACAGTATCCTATTTTGCAGACAGATTCTTTTCAGTGACCTTGTTCGGATTTGCTCAAATAATGATCAAAAGTTGCATGGATTTCTACCTCATTTTTTGTCAAAAATGCCTTTTGGAATCTGCATATCTGATCGTTGAATGTGTTTTTATGTAGCACACTTTCAATACTACCAGAATCAGACTGTCTTCTACACTACTTTTCATGAAATGATAAAAAAAATCAGTGTATTGAATACGTGAATTGCATGACTTCAAATCCTGAGGAAATGGACTATACCTGATTAATTTATCTATGTCTGTGTTTGACAGATATGGAGGGTCATCATACAGCTCAGAGAGGCTTTCAAGACGACCTCTCAGCACCAGTGCAATTGATGATCGAGACAAAGACAAAAAGGAAGAACGAATCACAGGACTTCCTTGTCACAACTGTAAAAAGGTAAAACCCATGGAAATTAAAGTTCTAATAATTTCTGTATAATTTTTATTCTGTCTATGAAATATAGGCTTGCTGTTCTACTCCTCTGGTTATGTTGAAAAGCCTGGCCTGCATAACTTGTATGTGTGTACTGCCCATTGTTATTGTTGACAGCTGAGTTTGTCCAAAGCAATATTATTTGTCAACAGTAACTATAGAGAATATTCACAATGTGTAGTGTAAGCAAAACTTATACCTTGTATTTCAACATACAGTGTGAAGAAAAAGTAAAAAAAAACTTTTTCTGAACAAATAATGAAAATGTTATCAGTAGATAACAACTATTTCCCCTCTGAAAGACTTGCTTCCACCAAATATGTTGTTTGAAAACAGGTTATGTGTCATGTATTCTTGAAATGACTGAGATGTGGCACCAGATGACGATAACAGTTACTGGTGAAATTACAAGTTTGATGAAGGTCAAAGGCGTGATGAAAAATTCCAAACTGCACTCAGTCATGTGACTGGCCAATATATGACGTATTGACCAGTCAATATAAACTTATATACTACCAAGTCATGTAATTTTGAATACTGACTGGTTACAGTGTACATATATTGACCTGTCAACATTGATTCATATGCTAGTTGCAACATTTACATGTCAATTTATCTGATTATAATGAAAGGATCTTTTCTGTCCATTTTCTCTCGGCAGCTTTTTGAGACACAAAAAGACACTTACGAAAAACTTCAGGACAAACTAAGGGAGACACAGCTTGAATTAGAAGACACCAAAGTTCAACTTGAAAAGGCATTACAGAAATCAGATAGGCACGAAGATAGGTCAACATCGAGGGCACTAGAAACAGAGAAAAGGGTGAGTTTGGCTTCTCAGTACTGCGCCAAAGTGTACAAGCTTTTGAAAAAAGTGGGTTATATGAACACATGATAATTAACCTCATACACATGTACACACTCATACAAACAGAGTAAATTATTCATATGTGCACACATATACAGACATGTGCACCCATACAATGATGCTTACCCCCACACATACACACACATATATATACATATAAATTCATTCATGCTACCTAAATATGTTTAACTTGTCAACGGTCACTCACACATCTATTAACGGGACACTCTTATGTAAACATAAACTCAATTGATACACTTGTACGTATAGTCATATTCACTTCATTGTACATACAAATTGCATATCTACAGCACACACTTGTATTATATAAATACTACCTGAGCAAGTGAAAACACCACTAATCAGTACCAGTACATGCAAACACTAGTAAAATGTTGAAACTGATAAAAGTATTGATGAAAATGCTAATAATCCAAACATGCTGATTTTCATATCTTTCATATCATTTACAGGAGAGAAGGGGTTTAGAAAGAAAATTGTCTGAGATGGAAGAGGAATTGAAGGTTTGTCCATTTATAAGTACTTTGATATCAGCATTCAACTTGAAGATGTGTTGTGAAAATTATTGAAAATGTGTTTCTTGGACGGATACCCAAGTCTGCAACAGCTTATCACTATTCAAATACAAACGCAAGTTTACCCGTGTGAATTTCTTAGAAAAAATGTTTCTTCTGTGATGCCGATGTGAGAATTTCCTCTGTGTTCAAAAAATTTTCTCAACTCTGCATTAAATTCACCATCAATGTCTGAAGTGACTTGATTTCCTATACCCCACAGCCATAGCTAAGAGAAAGGATTTTCTCAAGTCTGTCTTAAATTTGACCATCAGTATGTAAAATGTCTTGATTTCTAACTCTCTCTCCCCTCAGCTTTTGGACAAACTCAAGCAAGATAACCAGAGGCTGAAGGACGAGAATGGAGCTCTTGTACGAGTCATCAGCAAACTCTCCAAGTAGCCGCAAACTGAAGCTTTCTGTGTCTTATAATTTTACCTCAAAAAGTAACTTTCTTCATTGTTTGTCATAAAATTCAGAAACAACAAAAAATCTTTATTTTGTCGACTCAGTTTTGCATACGCTGCCTTAAGTTTTTTTTCTTACTGTATAATAATAATTGTAGTAAGACCATTGCAAAATATATGTGTAAAATTTTGTGTAGATACGATGCTTTCCTCTTCCTGCTGTAATGGTCAGATATGTTGCCATGGTGATATGTGTAAGAATTCTCTACCATTAGTGGTATGTTCAAGTATCCCTAAAATTAAAAAAAAGAGATTTTTATGCATAACCAACAACTTCAATCAATTTGCAATCAAGATTGTTGTAGAAAATATGGGTGGTACGCTTCTAGTTTTAAATATGGATATTATTTAGAGGAAAGATGAAAGCGTTCCAAATATTGTTTTACTGAATTCATAGCAGACTATGACAACAAAGCTGTGTAGAGCAGGGCCATGTAAAAGTGAAAAATTCTAAATTAATGAACAGTGGACAGGTTAACCAATCATAGAAAACCAAGGCCAGCAGCACCTCATGGCACTCGGCCAATCAAACACTAGAGTGAGTGAGGTCAAAGTTCATTTCCCAAGGGTATCACTACCTATCTTCTCAATGAGAAAGTCATTATTTCAACACGCTTGTCATTTCATGTTACCATGGCAACCAGTAACACATGGCACCTGCCCAGCCTAGTGCAATAAAATTCCATCACATGCTTGTTGCGTGTAGATAAACTTTTGGTTTACCGTTACTTTGTTTTCTGAAATATTGGATTTGTATTTCATCGTGAATTAGTGAGGAAATGAAGTAAAAACTACTCAACCTGCTTATGTAATGGGAAAAAAATGTAAATAAAAAAAAAGATAGCAAGATTGACTCAAGTCTACATGTTGGTAGTGTTTGAAATTGTGCATATGACACGTATAGAAAATATGTTCAAAGTAGTGTACATCAGTCATGACCTTCTCAGCATTGTAGGGTTTTAAAAAATCGTTTTTCTGCCTCGTATTTTCCACTTTTTATATATTATTGTGAAGACTCGGTTGAGTGTTTTGAAATCCCCCTTGCCAATATTTAATATTTTTCATGTGAAATTTCATCACTGGTTTGGAGTCCGTTTTTGTGTGTGCGCACATTCAATGCATGGCATTAGTAGCGGTAAATAAAAACAAAAGGACAACTTCAGGACTTGTCTATGATAATAATCATGCAGAGTTTTTATCAAAACAGCCCACAACTTCGGTTTATTCTCAGATTTACTGATGAGAAGAGGCCCTGTGAAAACTTAACCTTCAGCCTTGCTGTTTCATGATAGCCCAGTTGCATCCTATTAGAAAGAATTTCAATTGAATGGTGAACAAATTTGACATGTTGTTTGTGTCTTTGAAAATTAATTCTGTGCTCACAAAGGGATGCAGTCTTCAGTCCTGTACTGAAGACTCTGCAAGAGCTACACAATCTATACGTGTTGTTAGTACAAGGTAGACACTCAAAAATATAATATTTTTTCCACCATGTTGTACACTTGAACCACATGGACTGTGAGTCCATGTGGCAAGAAGATTTAAATGTCACTGTGTATTGACTTCTGGAATTCAAGTTGTGCAGAACAAATGCATGGTTCATAAACAACAGCAGGACATGACAACTGCGTCCCTTTGCATCGTCTCTTTGCATTGCCTAGGTAAGCTCTCTGAAGGTGTCCAACAATTAATGATCTCATAAATTTTGTAGAAAAAAATGAATTCTCTTATCATTTGGAATTTGTCAACTACCAGAATCCAAAGTTAAATATTTTTTCCGCCCTCAAGGGATCCATCACATTAATTGGTATACTGTTTCAAAGCAAGATCACTCAATTTTGTGATAAAGGTCCGAAGGTTATGTTCTTTTTGACTTGGTACCACTTCCGTCAAGCTTTTTTTGATACAAACTTTGTGCCTTCTCAAAAATAAGAGAAAAAAATTTTACAAAGACAAAGTTATGCTTTCAAATTTTGCCTTGCTTGCAATGTGATAAAGGCCTCTATGTGATATCATATCAGTCATGGGACAGCAAAAATGCATGGTTTTATATTTCTTTTTAGTAACTTTGTTTCAAACTAGCAACTATGCATGAACAGACCTTCTAAGATAGTCAGAAAAAAATAAATCAATTTCAAACGCCTTTGTGATGTGACAACTATTTTATTTATCTTCTCATCTTTAAAATGCTATTAGAACTACTCTTTGCAACAACCAGCTGTGCAAAACCAATTTCGGTATCAATAGCTGTAAAATAAGTTTACTAAAAATATTTGAAAAAAGAAACGAAAAAAGATTGCCAATGGATTTGCATAGTTGTAGCTATGTTGTTACTAATTATCGTATCATGTATTATTTTTTAATTGTTATTTAAAAGTTCCAAGTTGGTGCTTTAGTAATTTTTTGGCATAAAAAAAGGAAAATATGATGTAACAGAACATTTGCATTACAAAAGGGAAAGTTTTTCATTGTAAACTGACTCTGTGGCCACAGTTTTGTGTGACTATTTATTTATTTAGTCTTCCATGTAAATTAAAAACTAGCAAGTTAGTTGGGCAAGTTCCCATGAGAAAGTAACCAATTTGAGATAAACAAAAGTATTTTTCAAAAGCTTCAATTGTTTGTGTATGTAGAAATCAGTTCATGTAGAGTTAGCTAGGTAATTGGTACTCATAGCTTAGGCTTGAATTTTAAATAATCGCTGAGTCTATAATAAGCTTTGTCTTTCGTACAAAACAGGAAAAATATAAAAATAGAAAAGAGAAATTCTTTCTTTGTCTTTAATTGTGCGATGACCTAATCACATTTTTGTGCAAATAATTCAGATTTCAAATTTGACTTGGCAGGTTTAGATCTGAAGCGTCAGGGTCTTGAGGTATTTGAAATTTGTAGAGAGTGATATCTGTATCAACTTTAATGTTTTGAAAGACTGTCATGATACCTGTTGAAGATATGAATGGGAATATTTATAGTGTTATGCCAATGGGGAAAAGTATTCAACAATCATTGGTTTAATTTTAATTCATTTGTTACAATACTTTGTAACAATAAAGTCTGTGTTTGATTACAATGTTTCAAGTTGCCTGCTATCCAATCTGAAATACCCAGTAACCAAAACTTTCAAATCTGTTACATTGTTACAATGAACTGCTTCAATTTGATTACATTGTTACAATAAAATATTTCAAGAGAGTCTGATTTTACTTGAAATGTTTCAACTTCCCTGGTGTCCTGTTTGCTGTAAACACAATAGTTTTATTTTATTTTGATCCCACCTGTAGGGTTTCAGATTATGTGTGCAGGTATTTTTTTTATAAGAAAAGTTTAAAGGCAATTTCATCAACATCCAAAATAAAGAGCATTTTAGTCAAATCTATTAATAAAAAATGGGGCAGTATACATATCTCTGAAGCTTTTGAACATCAGCGACGATATCTTGATATCAAAGTAAAAAGACGGATAAAAAAAATTTGAAAGTCTTGGTTTCTTAAACATATTTTGCCAGTAACCAGCATTTTGACTGTTTGTAAATGTCAATAATTCGACTTTCAAATTTGTTTTGAAGAATTCATGTCCGTCACAAGGAGATCGAACTTCGATTACGGGATCCTTAATGTAGACCACAACAATCCGTTCTTCAACAAATTTTAACTGAAGTAGACAAGATCTTGTAGTTTGAACACCATGTATTTAATTTTGCATATTTGACACACTTTTTGTTTTGGGTTTTGATGAAATTACATCAGACAGTCTAACCATTGTTGTCTTTCATGGAATTTTAAAATAAAATTGTCAACATTTGCACATCTTGGCCTAAATTATCAAATTTTCATAATATTACACTAAAATACCAGAGTTTTTTAGATTGGTACACAAGAAAAAAAACACTGAGAAATTTGAAAAGTCTAAGCAATCTTCACCTTTGTCAATGTGTGTATTGCAGTTGTACATTGCATAAGGGTAGTTGGTTTTTTTCCATCAAAATATCAAAGAATTGCATGTAATATATGTCGTGTAACTATTTTACATGCTAAGCCCATTTGAATCTGTATTCTAAGAAATACAAGCAGAGTGTTCAGTTAGGTACCAGAGCAAAGTATGCATATTCCTGTGCCTGGTTTGATTTTGAAATCAAGATACTGTATAAGAGTCTTGCTTCAGTGGTATGGAAAAACTTACGCACTTTTTAATAGTACGATGTTACTATGGTCCCAGCATGTGAGAGATACAACATTGTTCAGTACAAAAAAATATGTTGTCTTTACAGTTACTCTAATCAGTGACAAAACCAAATTCAACACCCAAGGTTGTGTAATTTGAGATTTTATTGAAACTGTAAACACAGGTCTCAGAATTCTCTTCTTCTCCAGAGTTGTTACTTACAGTGCGTGACAGCGAACTCATAGGGGTCCAGTTGGTGCAACTTGAACTCCTTACAGTGATACTTAGGGTCAGGATGTTCTATGATTTTAATGGGTATAGATAGATTCAGATGGAGGGACATTTTAACTGCTTGCCCCTCCGTCTTACATTGAGTTGTCCCTTTGCAAAACATGTGGTTGTTATTATTTCCTGCACACTTTCCAACACTCAGTTTACCGTCAGGACACAGAAACAAAGCTTGATTTGGTACAAACTGGAGCATTCCTACAGCATGACACTTCCTGTATCAGTTTTATTTGTAGAGAATTTTTCATTTGATGTGAAATTTTCTGTCAACAATCCCTTCAAGCGGACAGAGCTCCATATCTGCAAGTATTGTACCTTTCAAACTAACAACTTTGCTAATTTTCTAGCAAAACAAACAAAAAAAGGTGGACATGTTTAATTTACTTTCTGATGGTGCTGTAGTAAGATAAAAAGACAAGCATAGCTTACAAGTAAAAAGAATAGCACAGGATTTCATGTAAGAAAGTAGTTGGACGTTGAAAATTTGCAATATAAACTAATAAAAGTTTTTGTTTCATATAGTAAACAGTGTTTCCTGTTTTATTTTGCTACCCAGTCCACCCCTTCCCTTTCTCTCCAATTACCCACTTCTGAAATGTATATTGCGTAGAAACAGTGGCCTAGAATCTAGCCAGCTAAATTTTGTGTTCTGTATTTTGCAGAGCATAAAGTTGATGTGCTAAATTCTAGGCAACAGTAATTCCGTTTTCAACAAGTCAACTTTCCAGACATGCATCAAATTGGAAATTTCAAGCGGTATTTGAAATTCTAAAGGGCTGCTGTTCATGGTATTTATATCTATAGAAAATTGAATTTTCTATTTTCAATAATCCTAGAGGGTTTGATAAAAAATTCGTTCACTCCACGGGTTTGTTAAAAGTTGTTCACTCCACAGATTTCAAATGAGTCCACACAAGCATTAGACTAATCAAGTGCAATTTGTTCCCTTTGAATTATATCCAAACAGCCAATCAGGGAAAGAATAGCCCTAATTTCAGACCCCTTAAGTTGCTGTAAATACTGACAACCTACCAATCTCAACCTTCCAAGCCGCTACATACTGGCAGACAGTATACTGTAAAAATTTTAGTCCCCCAAAATTTTCCCCAGGCACATAATACCCTGAGCAGATGGTACCATCAACATTTTGATAGGACCTTTGGTCAGATTTTCAGCTGAAATTATAATCCGCAATTTCTCACAATGGCCACAAACGTTGGAAGGATTTGAATTCAATTAAGTTTCTACGAATGACTGTTCGGTAACTTTACCTTTTCTGAATGTCACTCAGAGTGGTTTGTTATATTAAAGAGCCAGTAATGCTAACATTCGATGATTTTTTTCACTATTTTTGCCTTCAATGTCAAGCATAGCTTCTTGTCCTACTTCCCGAAACATTTTGCGATACAAAAATATTCAGCTTCTCAACTCGGCCTGTACATGTGTTAACTGCATTGTTATTGTTGACAAATGAATTCTGGTCTGGAATAGAATTCAAATGTAAACAATAACAGTACAGTTTACGCATATGGACGGTATGATGACAAGCTAAACAGTGGTTGTTTTAACATTCTCTGGGGAGGAGAATAAGAACTTGCAATTGACACACAAAATAAAAATAATGACAAAATCATCAAAAGTTAGCATTACTGGCCATTTAATTGTGGTGAAATGAGGATATACCATGTCCTTAAATTCATCAAAGTACATATTGAGAAAACCCAGCCAAATTGCATGGCTTGTATTTCACCTTGAATATAATGTAAATCATTTGACAGCAAGTAAAAACAGGACTTTTTGAAAAACTATTGACACATTTCATGTGACCTTCATATTTCTGAACTTTCTTCCTGACAAATACCTGTGAATATGGTTTAATGATGATCAATTTAACTTTATTAACATTTTCCCAATTTCTCTTTTGTGAACTAATAATATCAGTGTAGACGTAGTAAAGCTTCATTGCTTGTGACTTTTTGCAGTTTGTAGTCTTTTTATACCCTCTCTGAAGAAAAGGTCTTGTCTTACTCCAAAAATCCTGTTGAAATTCCAAATTTTTATATAGTCAATACAGCATGGTTGTCTGATGTCAAATGGTATTGTTTACAATTACATTAAACACAATTTAAACCAATTTTGGAGAAAGGATCTTTTAATTGTTCAAATTTATCAAAAGTGTCAGGTGCCCTACAGCTAAAAGTTGTAATATTACAAATTACAAAAACAAGTGAATTGCAAAGAAAGAAAGCAGATGAGCTGAAATTTGCAGATTACACCAACATTACTACAATATCTAATCATCCCAAATGTATTCTTGACTAGAACTTAATTTGTGAAGAATAACATGTTATATAAAATGCGTTGTGTTTTTAAAGCTAATTGTTTATATTTCAGCAAAATTTGGGAAGAGAAAAAAATATATTGTTTTGTAGAACAAATATTGTGGAAATATTAACAAATATTACAGCAACTGTCCATTTTTATCAGCTCTTTACTGAAATGTGTGCTTTTAACCCTTTGACGACCAAAGTCAATTTTTGTCACCATTTTTAATGTACTCCAGTCTTTTTCTTTTCAGATTTTTGCAAAAAATTTGATAAAAAATTAGAGCCGATGAAACATGATGTCCATTTCATCCAAAATTATCAAAAAATGACAGAAAAAATAAAAAAAAATGGTAAAATGTTGCATTTAAACTTTGGTGGGAAAATTGTAGCACTCAAAGGGTCACTGCAATGAGACCTCATCAACAAGGTATTGGTATGTAAATGCTCAAATAGAAAGAGTTGCCAAGAAATGCCTGTAGTCAGGAAACAGCCAGTGTAGCAGAAACACATTCATCACCAGGTGGGCCACTTTAACCCTTTGACTGCTGTAACTTTTCCCACCAAAATTTTATTGTAATATTTTACCAATTTTCATGAACTTTTCTGTAAGTTTTTCATAATTTTGGACCACAGGGATATCACATTTAATCAGCTACTTTTTTTTATCAAAATTTTGGCAAAATCAGAAAAAACTGATTTGTATATTTTATAAAGGTGACAAAAATAGACTTTGGCACTCTAAGTAGCAGTCATCACTGAGAGAATTTTCTGAGAAATACTTTCGGACGGTGATTGATAAACTTTCTGTCAAAAAGTTCAATGGGGGTGACCTCACTTAAGTTTGTTCAAATCGTGGTGGAATTTGCATATTTGTATTTTTGGGGCATTTTTTGGTGTTTCGGTAAAAAAAATCTTCTCTGAAACCACTTGTCCGATTGCTTTGAAATGTGATATGCAGTTTACTTAGGGTGACTTCAGTCAGATTTGTTCAAATCGTGGTGAAATTTGCATATTTGTATTTTTAAGGCAATTTTGTCATTTTTGGTAAAAAAATCTTTAAAAATCTTCTTCTTCAAAACTACCTGTCAGATAGCGTTGATATTTGGTACATAGGTCCCTAGGGATGATCTTTTTCAGATTTTTCAAATTGTGCAGAAATATGCAACTTTGCATTTTACAGGCAATTTTGACCATTTTTGGTCAAAAAATGTATTTCCCAAAAAGAACTGGTCAGATAGTTTTGAAATTTGGTATACAGGTTCCTACAGATGAACTAAATGATATTTACAGAAATTATGATGAAATCCGCAATTTTGTATTTTTTCCGTTTTTGGTCAAAAAATGTGTATTTCCACAACTACTCATCTGATCGCTTTGCAATTTGGTATACAGGTTCCTGTTGATCACCTTAATGATATTTATTGAAATTATGATGAAATCTGCAATTTTATAATTTTGGGGCAATTTTTGCCATTTTTGGTCAAAAAATGTTTCTCAAAAAGTACTGGTCTGATAGTTTTGAAATTTGGTATACAGGTTTCTACAGATGAGCTAAGTTATATATATTGAATTTCTGATGAAATCTGTAATTTTGAATTTTTGGGGCAATGTTTTCCATTTTTGATCAAAAAATTACTGGTCTAACAGCTTTGAAATTTGGTATACAGGTTTCTATAGATGAACTAAATTTGGTCTTTTTGAAATTATGATGGAATCTGCAATTTTTATTTTTGGGGCAATTGTTGCCATTTTTGGTCAGAAAATTTTGTTCTCAAAAAACTACTCATCAGATAGCTTTGGTTGACATGTTCTTTAGGGATGATCCAATGTGATATATTCAAAGTATGATGAAATCTTCAATTGTGTATTTTTGCAGCTATTTTAGCCACTTTTTTCTGGCCACTGCATTGAGCTATCAAAGATTTCCACCTTCTTCATCAACATGTGTCAAAAAACACAGCGGAGCTATATCGGCCGCTAGGTCGCTTGTTTATTTCTTCCATCTCTGAGACTATAGTGACACTGACAATCGTTAAAGATTGGGCAAAAAAAGAATTTTTTGTATTCTATTTAAATCAGCTGAATTACTTTTATCATTGAAAAAAATTAAATAGAGTTATTATAGTAATCTTTACTCCCCAAGATACTCTGAAAAAATCCTTCTTTGATAAGTTGGTCAAAATACAGAACTTTATAACCATGAAAAATTATTAAACGACAAAACAAAAATGACTATAATATTCTTTGACATGTCGAATAACACCAATACTCCTCACTTCTACCACTTTTAACCCTTTGAGTGCTGTAATTTTTTTCAACCAAAACTTTAGTGCAACATTTTAACAATTTTTAGTATTTTATTGTAATTTTTTGATAATTTTGGACCAAACGGACATCACATTTCATTAGCTACAGTTTTTCATCAAAATTTTGGCATAAATCTGAAAAAAAATTGACTTGGGTACATTTTATAAAGGTGACAAAAATTGACTTTAGCGCTCAAAGGGTTAAAGCTTTTGCTATGTAATGAAAAGAATAATTCTGGCTTGTTGTAGCCTAAATAGTCAGAACTCGAACTCCCTACCTCGGAGATGGAAGGCAAATATCTGTCGGTTGTCTGAGGACTCTTCTTCTGGTACTTGTGCGATGTTCACAGTCGTCAAACTTTTACTCGATACGTTTTCGGTCACTGTTCTCGAACTGACACGCACAGGTACGAAGAGTTGCATGTCGTCCACTGTGTATGTTTCTCCACTGTTTAAATAGCGCCCTCACGTGAAATGCCAAACCAACCTACAGACAACTTTCAACCAATCATAGTTCGTCTTCAGTATCATGTTGCTTGAAATTAGGTGATCGGCTATTGTTCTACATTTATAATATGTATATACATAAATAAATTAATCATTAGCTTTTATCAAATTTAATTGTGCACATAGAACGTACTTCAAAATATGTTTCCATTCGCAAAAGTAAGGGGATAAATACCAGTGCACAGTGACAGTGACTGACTGACTCTTGCTAGATTCCAGGATTTCAAGGTACCCAACGAAACCCATTTCAACATCATCTGCACCATATTTTTCTCAACGTTTGACTTCGAAATGGGACCGCATATTTCTGCCCTTTAAAACTGAAGTAAGAAGTGATAAAACCTTCCGTACATTTCGCCACGCTGCGACGCGAAAGAGCGCAAGGACACAGTGGCGCAAGGGCTGTTTTGACGGGGATCAAGTCTAGCCTCTGTAGGCAAACATGAATCGTCACTTCATTGAAATACATTTTTCTCTGTAATTCGGTATTGCGACTGAAACTGGTCAGCAACTATCAGAGTGACCCTGGGGGTTTTCCTTTACAGAACGCTTGCAAAACAAACAAACAAACAAACAAAAAGTTTGCAATAATATTGTAAGGAACAGTTTACGACCTTGGGACAACGGGAGGAAACCAGTTTAGTTTAGTGCAATATGACATTCGATCGCCGCTATAGTACTTTGTTTTCGCAAATATATGAATTAATGGAACAGAATATTATGCGATACTAGAAACGCATTATAATTTCAATTTTTCAATACAATGGACAATATTGGAAATGACAATTAAGATATCATAAGATAAACCCGTCAACTTATCAATCAA
The DNA here is from genome assembly GCA_001465055.1 of Ptychodera flava. Classification (NCBI taxonomy): domain Eukaryota; kingdom Metazoa; phylum Hemichordata; class Enteropneusta; family Ptychoderidae; genus Ptychodera; species Ptychodera flava. The sequence goes on along the minus strand of LD343727.1, from coordinate 394,829 downwards.
CATTGAATTCATAAGTAGCCCTACTCATCTTGAAGTTTCTTCACACAATTTTAAATTGCTATTAGCTGTTATATACATCACCTATTCAATTGATTGTTTTCCAATATGTGTCTTCGGGCAATAATTTTTCCTTCTTGTAAGCCCAACTTGAGATAAATGAGGTTTCAGAGGGTTTGTAAATTAAAATTTTCTGCAAACTGTTCACGTTCCATAGTCTACATTTATAAATTTATTCCTAACGGCGACTTCTTCGAGGGATCAGTCAGCGTTGGCTTTAATTAGCATAGCGAACGGACTCCTGTTAAGTAAACTTTCTTTAGGGTTGGAGAGAGAGAGAGAGAGAGAGAGAGAGAGAGAGAGAGCAGAAGAACATTTCTAGAGAAAGGGTCACATTTTTTAACAATCAGAATTTCGACTTCTGTTATTTCCGCTGATGCGAAACACGGACAATGACACATAACGGTCGCTCGTGACAACCTGACCGCAACAAGTGGTAAGTTTAACGCGTGTGCTATCTCATGAATTCAGGTATTAACCCTACTTCCTCTCATTAGTACGCCACAATTAGTCATGGTATATCGCATTTTACAGTTGACTTGTTTTAAGATATTGTGTGCCCTTCTGAAACGTGTCCGAGATGGCGAATAATGTGAATAATGCAAATGAGATACGCCGCGCCGCACGATTGCTGTTTATAGTATCATGACGCGTGTAAGAAGTGAGGACGTCTGTCGCATGCAAATGAGCGAGCACTTGTGCCCTCTCTTGTTTGCAAGCAAAGTTTGTTCCTGGCAGCTGATATACTGGTTGATCGTGGTTAAGTCATACCCCTGTCCATTCCGATCATTCATCGAAACTTCCAAGTGATTTTCGTGAAACAGGATCGCAAACGGAGAGCAAAATTTCAACACTCGGCTTCCATTTTGTTTCTGTGAAGTTTCTGGAATATGTTTTAACGTGCGTCAGTTTTGACGGGACTATAATCGAGCGGAGATATTAATTTTTAGGAAGTATTCCCCAAGATGGCGGACGATAACACCGAATCAAGAGTTGCCAGGAGGAGACGAGAAAGGGAGGCGAAAAAAAAGGAACTCGAAGCGAACGATGGAGGGGCGACGGGAGAGGCGGCATCGTCGACGGGCAAGAGTGCAAGTTCAGGTGCGAAGAGCGGGCGTTTCAAAGACAAAAAGGGTCGTGGTAAACCTCAAGACAAGCGGAATGTGAGAGAGAAGCGGCGGGCGACAGGTATCATCAAACTTGACGGGGTGAGTGAACACTTTGACAGTGCACGTCAATGTCATAAAGAGATAGATCTGACAGCTAATGTGATAGATTATTTGGACGTCCATGCTCGGAATCGGTGGAGTGATGGTCACGTCCCATAGGTGACGCAGACAAGTTGACCGAACCAGACGAGTGTTGTTTGTGCTGTCAATTTGCTGTGTCAATAAACAGATCGGTATTGTAAATATTGCACTAAAACAGCAATTTCTGCCGCCGAAAAGCGGTAAGCCGCCGGTCATGAAATACCAGACTACGGGACACTGTCGTTAACCAGGTTTTACATGTAGGTTTTTATGCACCGTGTATTGTAAGCGCGAGTACGTTATTCAAAGTTTTACGCTGTAGTTCAGTATGCGGAAGTGCAACTGTCAATAGCTTTTACAGTTCTTATTGAATGTAATTTTCGTTGGCGATTATAAGCCTATTATGCCATAAACATGCTGTATCATGCTAAACTGTTAAAACTTGCGAAACCGTAGTCGTGCAACTACACGGTGCACGAGTACTCAACCCCCACATAGCTTTCATTCAAAGTTTATTGTCCATCTTTGACTCGTTTGAGGGGGAGTACAATATTTAGCATTGGGCCCATCATACTATCGTGCTTCTCAGGGTTCTCGGGTAAAACTTCAGCTCAGAGGCCTAGTCACAGCGCACTTATCTTAGGCTAGGTGACTTTTAGCCATCACTTTTGAGAGCATATCTTCTTTTTAGTAAATTTAGGTCCATTAGCCGGATTAAAAAAAATTGCCCATTGAGTGTATACCTCGAAATCCTTTCAATTTCGACTGACGGTACAGCGTGGGTTCCATCTTAGTAATGGTATGCCATTCTCCTTTGTTGCCATGGTGATTACAAACAGATCAATTCAGTGGCTGATTTAACCAGAACTTTCTTCATTGTACATAAGAGTAATGCTGAAAGCAGAAGACAAACATCCATGGCGAATAACTTCATGTACTTTGCTACTCAATGTAACAAAAGGATTACAAGGATTTACTTAATATATGTTATATCATATGCTCTACTCGAATAGCATTCAGGTGTTTTACCATTTCATGTAAACCCAATCCTTACACGCAATGAACAGACCCATGTTTTGATATCTTTTGAAGTCACTTATTTTTGTCGCAGCGAACGCTTAAAGGTGAAAGGTGTTTTCGCAAGAAAAGAATGCTATTTATTGCTGTTGCGTGGCCACCCACTTTGGAATTTGGGCTTTGGGCGTGAAATGGTAAATACCTGCTGCCTTACCCCAAAATTGCCTCAGACAAGGTCACATTGTACAAAGTGGTTCATGGCAAATCAACATTTTTTGCACTTTTTATTTGTTTTGTGGTCTCAATAGATTTTCTCCCAAAGTTATTTTTACTATCATTATTTATGCATTTGTATTAAAGCACATGCCATTATTTGTTTTAACATAATTTGCATGACAATAACAAACAATGAAAAATTTGGCAAAGTAATATGATATACCCAGTCAACAACAACTTTTGTGCATTTAGAAATTCCAGAATAATGTAAGCTTGACCTTTTTTTACTCAAAATCAATTGTTTTCTAGTAACTTTTGTATTTATTGCCTTTTGCGTAGCTGGTAAAAAGCATCAGGCATACAGAGTAGACTGTTCTAACCCTTTTCACCACCGTGGTTTGGCCCAAACCCATTGTTATCAATGGCGATTCTGGAATTGTTCACTGGGAATTGGGGGTGAGCAGGCACAAAGGAAACAGACACAAAGGAAAACTAACCCAGCCCAGAGTACATTTTGTAAAGAAAGCTAGGTCCACCAAAAAAAAAAAATCTGTCTGTATAAGACAAATTCCTTTGGCAATTGTGTAGTCATTGTTATCATATAACCCCCTGCAATCTGTTTAATATACCTCTGGATAGGTATACGTGGTCTGCTGTTAGTCTGAAAGTGTATAAATATTGAACAAAATCTCATAGAATTCTCCAAGGAAATGTAGAAATGAAATCACAATGATGTGCATGTTTGAAAAAAAACATTGCATAGTTAAAGCCAAGAAGTGTCACCTTTCATAGCCTTGTTGGCAAGGTGAGTGACTTGTTGTATTTATACTATGCTTATCTAGAGCTAAAGTTTGTCCTGGTGGAAAGATTTATGGAGATATTTACTGTTCCTATAATTTTACATGGTAGGCACACACATTTCAAGTATTCAAGTAATCAATGTAAATACATAACTATATTATATTATAAACAAAACCAAAAAATAATTCAAGCCCAAAGTAATAATATCTTTTAATTAAGTTTCATGCATCTTGCCTGTACAATCTTCTTATTGATTATTACATTGTACATTGGTGTCGAGCTCTGTAACAGTAATTTCATACAAGGACGATGTGTGTGTGTATGTGTGTACATACATAACAAATTACTTAAGTACAAAGTACTTATATCCTTACTTAAGTTTCATGCATCCTGCAATCTTCAAACTAGTTTTTCTGTAGGAGTTTATTCATATGGTTGGCACTTACCATTGTAATATATATATATATATATATATATATATATATATATATATATATATATATATATGTAAAAATTGGTAACAAGTTGAAAACATAGGTGTGTTTCAGAGTTTCCCGCTATATATGTCCTCTGTAGCAATCATCAGACAGGTAGCATGAAACTCTCTGAGTAACGCCTGAGTCATGTTTTCTACTTGTTTATATCAATTTTTACTGTAAATTGCTCTGCCACACAGGTATTGGGCACTGTTTCACACCGTGGAGATTTCCGAACTTTTTAGGCTATATATATTTATATATAATACATATTTATAATACACGCACACATTTATTCACAAAGAATCAGGTTTCATGTAATAAGTTCATCAACTTTAAAATTGTCAGTAGAATTTGACTACAGCTGTATACGCCACTGATACGTCAGCAAATCTATCAGCTGATTTTTCAAAATAGACAGAGTACCCACCACCTTAATCAGGAAATAAATAAACCACAAAAATGTCGCTGTCTGAGTGGGCACAGTAATGATAATCGTCAGATGTTTTAAGTGTCCTGTACTTTTAATAAGTCATCAACCCACCTTATAGAAGGAAATATAATACCTACATGAAGAGAATCTGTCAGTAACCATAATGATATGCAGGTTTTGCTATGGTTTTGCAGCACTGAGTAACATAAGCTGTTACGTGCGTGCTTTGATTACATCACAAGAGATGTTATTCATGACCACACTAGTAGTAAAAAATGACAAAAATGTGCTGAGAATCATTGTAGTCAAGGATATGTCCTCTTTTGTTAGTTTGACCATGGCCACAAATGAAAGAGACTTTTTTTAAATCCAAGGATATAACTGTAATTCAGTGTAGCTCAAAGCTAATGTTTACCAATTTTCAAATATGGTTCCGGGATATTGTTCTTTTCAAATCCTTTGGAGGTTTAGACGGCATGAAGGATTGTCCAGCTGTCCGTCAATTTTTCAGCAGTATTTTTAGAACAAATAGCATGCTTTCAAAATCACACATTAACCTTAGACTTTTCTATGTAAGATGCATGTGTGCTATGTTTGTTTGATTTTATTGTTGACTGTATTTTAGTCCACAGTACAGAGTTTATCTGTCAGTTGTCTTCGGATCTCGACTTTGTCTTTTGGCCTTCCTCGATACCCCCTATGGAAATATTATCAGTGTAATTTGGGGGAAACAAGAAAGCAGTTCATTAAAACTTTACTGAACGAACAAACAAAGAAACGTCATGAAAAGATGCATCTGTTATCCCTTCAAAAAAAGAGCAAAACATCTGTTTTGTTGCTTTGTGTTACATGTTTATCATCACTAACAATTTAAGTAAATCAGTTCCTGGTACAGATCCTGGTATGAACATCTTCAACCGCCCAGCAAACTTCCAGACATCATTAAGAAGCTATCAGTCGGATCAGATACTGTCTGGAGATACTTTGTCTGGGAATATCACTGCATCGAGTCACACTCCATATGGAATAGTTCTTTCCAACTATTTGGAAAATTGCAATAGTATTAGTAAACGACTGATCCCACCCAGTTGATCTGAATACAGTAATGAAGGATAGGCTTAGATCATCAATTTAATTGTAATCATAACAAGATTTCAGTTTACCCTTGCTAATAATATTACTCCTATAAAAAATTAAAAGCAGATAATATTTTATTACATTTAATAAATCCTGACATTTGGTACTGATAGGACCACATGCATTTTGGTAGTGTGTGTTTTGTTTGTGCAAGCAAACTTAATTAGCAGAAATTGTTTTGAAAAGTTGATTATAAAATCAAGTTTTTTCATTAAATTAGGACTGATAATGTTTTATCACATAAATAGTTCATGATGCTATTATATGCTGATATTGATCATTAGACACAGTTCAATGGTTTGCTTGCGCAAGCAAACATTGATTTTCCAGAAAAAAATATTTATTTTCTAGAAACTACTATTTTTGACATAAGAATAAATAGTTGTCTCCCTTAAAATAACTTTATTGACTGTGCATTTTTCTTAGTCTAACATTATATAGTGAAGTAATTTTGAATTTGTAAAACCCGATATTAGCCACGTAGACAATTGAGTACTTCTCCCACTTTTCTACATAACCCCCCACACCCCCCATTACCTGGTATACAGGTCCAACCATTCATCGAAAGACAGTGGGGATTTACCAAATTCTGCCAGTGAAAGGGTTAGTTCTAATCCGTTATTTCATTTTGCAGATTTTCACTGTAGAATGTGGAACTACACAGAATAGAAATGAAGCAGTCAAAAAATTTTCAAAAATGCTCTTATACTCGTTGTGCATGAGAAAAATCACAAACCTCCGATGACACAGTCAACATCTGGTTAATAACAAACTCTGCAGAAAATTAATTCATGCCATACAAGGTAGTTTCTTTCCAGCTTGAGTTTTCCATTTCAATTAAAATACACTACAAATGACAAATTGAGGATGTACTTTCCTGGCAGCAGTGCTATAATATGACACAATTGTTGTCAATGGGTGTTATTTGAGTGATATGGGCTTGGTTGGTTTATTAATTTGGAGGAAAAAACATTTCCTGTCACGTTTTTAAGATGGTATTTCATATCCTGTATGTGCTACTAGAGCCGAGCTATCAAATTTACAAGATTGGTCTTCTGTTTAAATTTACTACTGATCTGGTGTTACTCAGCTATAAATATAAACAGATACTCCAGTGCTGACTTCCTCTCAATCACAAAGAAAAGTTTCCGAATCCAAATGGTGCTTCAGCCTTCTCAACTCCACCCTAGATTTATTCACATGATTGTGGGTGGACTTATTTGTCAGCGCAGGGCGGTTAAAGTGTATAGTCTGGATCACAGCGGTGACATGCTCAGTGTTTACTGGCTATTCGCGTCTGTGGTCTGGATACTATCAGAAGTGCTTATTCATGAAAGCCTTCACAGATTTGATGTAATCACTAGTTGACATTGCTTTCTTCATTGCTTCTGTATGTTTGAGTAGTGATATTCGTTATCACCAGAGATAAGTAAACCTCTATAAGTATACCCGGGCTGGAGTCTTCAACAGCAAACACTAAAATCAGGAACACAGCTGGTGGCAGAGTATGAATGGTGGTATGTTTGACAAGGGTGGATGACGTAAAGCTATATTTGCTTTCTTTCTGATCAAATATCCATCCAATTGTGTTTTGATTGGTATTTGAAAAGCATAGCTTATGATCACAGGAATGATTTCAACGTGGTGTTCATGTATTTTTATGCCGTTTTTATTCATATTTTCTAACTAAACGAAATAGTCCCCAGTTCATGAAGAAGTAGAAAAAATATACATAAAAGTGATAAAATCCTTCACACTCACAGCCTTACAAGACAAATATAAAATCTCACCCTCTTAATTTGAATTTAGTTGTAAATTTAAAATGTCAAATAGAAATATATTATAACAAAATGTAATTTAAATTCCTTTACTGTATTTTATGCATTCTTTTGGACTTTAGACAAGCACACATTGTTAATTTATCAAGTCATACAAAAAGTCTGTGTGGACAGCATAACATAATTATAAATTGAACCCCTTCATATCTGAGTCTCTACACACTTGGCTAAAATAAACAGCCTATGAATACAGAGTCTTATGGAATGGCTTGACAGTGCCATGACCTTACACCTAGAGGTCATCAAGACGCCCACCGTTTCCAATGCATCCGGTATTTACCTTTGACAGTAGGATAACAAGGATTATGTGCTTGCCTTGGTTTTTATCCCTAGCTTTTGATTCTTTCGATTGAAAGATCTCCAGGCATGACCTTCCAAGCTCAAATCAATAAAAATAACTTCTGTATACAGGAAGGTTAGTAAATTCTTTGCAAGGGTTGGCATTTATTGCAGACTATTGTTTGTGGCGAACATGTGGCCATATGTTTAGCAATATGTCTGGCAAAGACCAGTAACTTCCATCCTGTATGTGCTCACCACTCTGAAGACTATGCGACATTTTGTCGCTGGGATTTTGCAACATTTGTTGTTTGGATTTTATCGATTACATTTACTTTTAAAAAAATACTGATAAAATTGTTTTGATGTACCAGTGAATTTTGCTTGCATAAATTGACATATTTCTGTCTTTCAAGATGTTTTATTAACTTTTCTTGCGAACTGTAAGGTTTTATTTTGCTCGAATAATTGCTCACTGAGTGTTCAGGAAATGGTTGCAGCATTTATGAAATTTATCAAAATTACACTTCGCATAATTTTATTGCTTTAAGGTTAACAGTGAATTTGTAATATAAGTTACGATAACCCTTGGAGTGCCAAAGTCAATTTTTGTCACCTTAATTGTATGTAACCTGACAATTTTTTACAGATTGTTCCAAAATTTTGATCAAAAACTGTTGCTGATCAAAATGATGTTTATTGGTTCATAATTGTTCAAAAAAACCCGAAAATTCATATAAATTGGTAAAATTTTGCACGAAAAGTTTGGTGGGAAAATTTACAGCACCCGTAGCAATATGCAAATGTATTACTACCAATGATTTACTCAGGAAACAAGTTTTGAAAATGTTAGAAGCTTTCAGTTCAAATAATATTACTGTACTGGTGCATATCGAGGTTTATTTGTCTAAATTTTTTGAGTATAAATATTTAATGTATATGACAGAATACCTGTGTTGCTAGGTAGCTGTTAATGGTTCAAACTTGACACTTGCTTCAAGGGCAGCTCAACAATGTTGACAAACCTGACAGGTACACAAATACTATTTGTGAATTACAATTTCAATATTAGATTAGTGTAAACAATTCCTTGCAAACATTCATTAAGTCCATGCCTCCACTTATAACCTCTCTGTGAAATACAAGTCTCCATTTTTCTTCTAAATCATTACATCAGAATGCCAAGTGTTCATCTAGTCAATACAGGCTATTGTGAGCGATGTTATTGTTGACTCTCAGTCAGGATTAAAATTTATTGTCAAAAATAACATCACATAACATGGAAAATGTTGTGTTTGCTGTGCTAATGTATTGTATTCCAACACATTGGGGGGGGGGGATTTAGCAAGTGTACTTTTTAGTCCCCACGGACACCGTCCGGGGGGACTTATAGGTTTGGTCATGTCCGTGCGTGCGTGCGTGCGTGCGTGCGTGCGTCCGTTCACGCAGATATCTCTGAGATGCCTGGAGCGATTTTATTCAAACTTGGTACAAGGATTACTTCATATGTCATACAGATGCACGTCAATTTGTTTTGTGATACGATCCAATATGGCCGCCAGGCGGCCATTTTATTACGATGTTTTCATGTACAGAGCCATAACTCAGGCATATCTCAACCGTTTTTATTTAAAGTTGGTACAAGGACATTGACCAATGTCATAGATATGCACGTCAATTTGTTTTGTGATACGATCCAATATGGCCGCCAGGCAGCCATTTTATTACGATTTTTTCATGTACAGAGCCATTACTCAGGCATGTTTCAACCAATTTTATTCAAAGTTGGTACAAGCTTATTGACAAATGTCATAGCTGTGCGAGGCAATCTGTTTTGTGATACAATCCAAAATGGCCGCTGTGCGGCCATTTTATTACGATTTTTTTCATGTACAGAGCCATAACTGCGGCATATCTCAACCGTTTTTATTCAAAGTTGGTACAAGGACATCGACCAATGTCATAGCTATGCACATCAATTTGTTTTGTGATGCGATCCAATATGGCCACTGTGCGACCATTTTGTTACAATTTTTTCATGTCCTGAACCATAACTCAGACATGTATCAAGCGAATTCATTCAAAAGTATTTTTATCACAGACCTAATGAAGAGGACTCTATCCTCTCTGAGGACCTGTAATCAAAATACCCATTAACAAGTGGGGACTGTGTCATCAACGATGACTTGTTTCCTTTAGAAAACCAAACAATAGTGTGATAAATTTTGGTAGAGATAGGGACATAGCTGCAAAGCTTGATAATATTATCAAAAATTACATTATTACATTTTTGCCCCCTTAACCCAGTGTTAACTAACCTTTGAAACATTCAAATCATGTGACATTAAATGTGTAATTCAAATATTTACATATTTGCTTCAAATGCTTCAGGAATTTTGCAACGAAAGATATTGGTACGTGATTCACTTCATTGAAAAATCAATCAACATACTAAATCATTGAAGCAATATATAAACAGCTTCATAAAAAGTTTATCGAATTTTTCAGCTTTTGTCTATTTTTTATAGTATAGCTACTTATGCTATTTGAAAGTCCTAAATACTGAGATAGTTTGCATTAGTCACAAATGTATTGCTTTCTTAAACACAGTTCCTGTCTGATGCTGAATTTTAGTTTTGTACATCACTGCATAAAAATTAATCTTTTTTGGTTTGTAAGTGTTATCTAAAAATTTCATTTTTGTTAATGGAAAATCCATGTTTGAAAAAAAAGACTTTGACAGAGACCTGTTTATCAAGGATTAAAGTATTCCTTACATGCTTCAAAAGTGAAATACTTAAACTTTTGTTCAAAATTCTCTCAATGAATTTTTCCACCATACTCTACGGATCGAGAATAAAAATCAAAGGTTAAAGTTTGGAACAAGAGAAACCTACATTCACCGATATTGAAATTCAAAATGGCCACCATCCCTGTGATAGCTTTTGAAGGAAAAATAAAATTATCGATTTTCAAAAACACTAAGACAGTGAAAATGTTCCTTACTCATAGAACTTTAAACTGAGCTCCCGAAAGTAGTAGACAAAAACGACAAGAACAGTATTGAAAAAATTTTGAGTCCAAATGTCTATCCCGAAGCATTTGCTACATTAAAGATCGTCAGTGACTTTTGCATGATACATCAGACTCAAGGTGATGGTCTGTGCTGTGAAGCCTGACACATAAATGCTGTATCAGCATCTGAGATAGATGGATAATATATATCTCTCTTTGACCAGGAAGATCGTGAGAAGCAAGTTTTTTTATGTATACTCCCTGTCAAACAAAAGTTTGGGCTGTTTATAGTCTATATTATAGCAGGTCATGTTTAAACACTGTCACAGACGTATTACAAAGCCATTCCCTAAGCTTCATTCCAAAATACTAGAAAGACCTTTGTACAGGAATAAGTGTTGGTAAGATGAAGTGCTTGAATTTCCACTCATTTTGGAGTGTCAGTGATCAAAAGGAGGATGGCGAGCTGATCTAGGATTTGTTAGAAAATAGAATTACCTCAAAGGTTATATAGATCCATGAAATATAGTTTCGAAATAGATCTGAAAACTTTTGTGCAAAATTTCAGTAGTTCTTTGTGGCCACAAAACATACAAGTTTCATCAAAATTTTCCAGCCTACATGATATTGTAACACATTGCAACATTAGATCTCACAAACCATTGTCAAACTAAATTGCTTCCTGGTGAAAATGCCTAGATATGTGTAAATTTGTGTGTGTGTTAAAACATTTCCCAGTGTAGATTAATAGTGGTACAAGACTACAACCATGTTCCAGCTTTTGACACACAAGTTGTACTGAGAATCAGGGGTCAGTTTATTCTACAGACCTTGAAAAGTAAAGAAATCAGTCGATGAAGTCTGCCCTTGATGAAAGATCTCACCGTAAAGTAGGGACATTATGTGACCTTTGACCCCAAGAGCATAGCAAGCCCTTTAAACTGCAGTGAAAACATCAGATTCTTAGCACAATTACAGTACAGTACACAAATAGCCATACTCACACTTTCCAGAGAATTCCTAAGCCACAGAGTAAAGGCTGTCACTGTCCTCATTAAATACAGATTATATGTTCCCTATACAGAGATTTCCATGCACATCAAATCAAAGGTTATCTAGTAGATTGAAGCTGTTTGCAATTGATGACTATAAAACAACCAGTCCAGAATCTGGTCTGTCATATTGTTGCTGTGTGTGGTTAAATGACTTACTACATTGTAGAAAATAGATCTCAAATTGACTCAAGGCACAAAAGTGTTTTTCTGTTGGTAACTAATACTTCGCTAATACTCTTTCCACTTGTTTCCATTATAGCTATTAAAATCAGTACTTTTGTATGCCGTCATGGTTTGTAAAAGTTCACTGTTCTACCTTTCTCTTTCTTCTTTCTTTTCCTTAAAATTTATTTTAGTTTTTAAGGAACGGGGATAAATAAGTGGGAAAGGGAGCTGCAGAAAAAATGGGGGAAGAACAAAAAATAGGTTGATGGGTGTTTAAAATTCTAGAGTACTGTGAAGGGGCCCCAACTTTTCACTCAATGCATATCACACCAGTAAATTCTCTGAACAGGGCAGAAAACAAACATTTTGTAAACCAGTTTTCTGATGTTATCCAATGAAACAGCTGTGTTTCAGTGATGATCACAAACTGTGTGTTTGTGAACACTATAATGCTGACTGTAAAGTGTGAAAATGAGAAACGACAGCATCATTTGACTATCATGGAGGTACTAAAAAGGCAGACAATTGGCCAGGAAAGAGGCTCAGGCAAATTTATCGCACAACCATATTGTTACTTTTTGATCAAATTGACCCGGATGGACTCCAGTGTAAAACACATTTATTTTTTTTTTTAATTTCTGTACCCATGTCTGTTGTAAACCGAAGCATATTTAGTAGTTTAAGCATTAACACAAATGCATAGCATGGCTAGTTTTATATGGGGAAACAAATTGTTCATAGTTTGTGCCAGGTAGTCAAGCATGTAAAGTGAAATAGCGCTTTTTGGTGAAGTTCCAAAATTAAATTTCTTGTAGACAAATGCACTTGTAATCACCATCTAGTGAAGTACATTCATATGTCATAAATAGATATAGGTAGAGAGATACAATGTAGATCAACAGATAACCAGATAGCTAAATAGATATAAACATACATGTACCATGCCAGAGGAATTTATGTGAAAAGTTGATGCTGGTCAGCTCAATGTATTTATATGATGTGGGAAACCCTCCAAAGTTTTTGTCAACAGAGCTGGCTCAAAAAAGTTTGGCTGATGTTGTGTTTGTGTACAACTGTGTTTGGTGGGAGTCACAGGGGGGGGGGGGTGAAAAAATCGATGAAAAATATTTTATTTCCAGCCCTCCAACCGGCATTATATGTGCTTGTTCCGTTATTTCACAACACTGTCAATTTTTTTCTATTGTGACTTATTAGGCGAGACCTAGGCACTCTCAGTTAAAGTTTTTGTTTGTTTTTCAAAAAGGGCTTTTTTGACCAGAAATTTTCAAATATGATAAACGAGGACAAAAAATGAAAATTGACTTTGCTTATAGTTTTATTTTTGAATAGAAATGTGAAACAGAGATCAGGTATTGATGACTTATTGCTGATATGATATACATGATAAAAATTATAGTTTGATAAAAGCTGCTTTCATTCATCTGTCACAGAGTTTGTAACTTTGCAGCACATGAAAAATGTTGATAGGGTTGTCACATATCTAATCAACTTTAGCTTATCATCAGCAGATGTAGCAATGCCCATAAAAATGATCTCAGAGCAGTATTTCAAATCATATAACCATGTGATTATGGATACATGTATCTTTTCTGACTTTTGACCCCTGTCAGGGGCTCATCTAACCTCGATCACGTCTTGTTGATAATCTGTCAACCTCAGGGCAAAAAATGTGCGAAAAACAGGTCATAACTTCAAAACGATTGGCCTACTGTCAAAATTGGTCTGCAGACACTCCAGTACATTGAAATTTGGTGTGATATTATCTGTGCTGTTGCTAGGCATTATTTTTCAAGTTTGAATCCTCATTGTGCTCTGAAATTGTTGTACAGTATTAATAGATTCTTGGGCATGCCATTTTCTTGCAACCAAGAATTAACCCTGCGTTAATGCATAGAGTTGTCATGTACTATGTCTGATTTACAATTTCTTGGGCACCCCTGAATGTGCAGGGTGCGTGCACACATGACTCCATGGCAAAGTAGGTGATGATCTCAAACAGAATGCCATCAGAATGAGGGAGAGGATAGTCAGTGTTAACCCCTAAGTCACAATGGTTTGACCCAAGCCTGACATCAGTGGAGATATCACATATGGACCTGGTCACAGAAAATTAGGGTTTTCAAGTAAAACCCCCAGTGATTATAATTTGCTGTATAATTAAAGTCTTTTTCCTTTCACAGGATATCATTCAATTTTTCTCTCCTTATTGCCTTTAAATTACACTATATTAGCGTTACACAGTGGTTTGCTTTGAAGCGTTGGCATTAGACGAACTAGACTTATTGTCTAAATCGAGGTGTTGTCTACATTGTCAGGTGCAATTAACAGCTAAGCGGTAATATGAGTCGATCATAAAGGAATCAACTCTGCAAAAGTTGAAATATTGTCTAGTAGAGGGTCAGATGTGGTCTAAACGACACCACCACATATGTCAAAACACTGTTCAAGTCTTATCACTTGCTTTCAGGTGTAGTTGTTTTTACTACATCACCTCCTGCAAGACAATGTTTCAACTTTGGCAGGATTGATTTCTCTGTGATCGACTGGAATTACGGCTCAGCTGATAATTACACCTGACAGTGTTGGCAACACCTCAATTTAGACAATATGTCTACTTTGCGTAATGCCAATGCTTCAAAGCAAACCACTGTAAACTGTGTCATGTCTCCAATACATTCTGACCTATCAATGTACAAAGTTCTATCAGCCATATAAAGGGGCAAACCTCAATCCCTGGTTCTTGCATCAACGGTTGTTGACATTGACTGTTTATATGTGATAGTCCTTTGTTCTCCTTTGAAAATTGTACACAGTTCGCTCAGAGACAAAGCTGATAACCTACCCCTTTGCCATCATCAATATACTCACCAGAACTATATAACAATTAAGCTATGCTGGGTATAATATCGTAAAGTACATCCTAAAACAATAAAAGAGAGTCAATGTTGTGCAATGAATGCCAAGGGTCACTTTATCATTTCAATTTTTTCCCAAAAAACAAAAATTTCCAAATTTATACGAAAAAAGCTTTACATTGGCAGTGATATTATAGATGCACTCTAAGACATTTCATTATATTTGTACAACAAAATTGAACAGTTCTCTTTATATCGTTTGTAAAGGTTTAGCAGTTAAATCTCTTCATACAAGCTAACAATTAGACTGTCTGTATAAACGTGTATGCAAATCAGTAGATATAGTAGCATAAATACTCATCTGATAGCTTTGGTTGACATATGTTCTTAGGGATGATCAAATTGATATGTGATATATTCAAATTATGATGAAATCTTCAATTATGTTTTTTTGCAGCTATTTTTGCCACATTTTGTCTGGCCGCTTAAATGAAATGAAATCAAAGATTCCCACCTTCTTCATCAAAACGTGTCAAATATAGTTATTCTCTACATAACACAGCGGAGCTATATCAACCGCTTGGATGATTGTTCAAATGATCCGTCCATGAAATTGTATCTGTCTGTAAAGCCAGTAAATCTAGAGATACAAAGTCAAATTTAGCATCAACATTTGACCACGATCAACCTCAAGGCGATAATTTTATTCCTGCATGAACTTTTGCCACATACTTTTCAACTTGGGTGTTTCTACAATGATCCAATTCACCGTTAGATCTTGTATGTAATTTGATTGGAAAGACAGCTGGGAATTCCAATTAGGTTGTAATCGAAGCAGGACAGTGGTGCATGCTGGTTCTGCTGTACCATATACAGTATCTGGAAAAGCAGTGGGCAGAGATGTATTCAATCATAAATAATAGTCAATGATATCTCACTGAAGATGATTTTTAATACCTTGGTATGTCCTTTAAATATGGGACAAGCTGCAGAATATTAGGCCTTGTAACATGAATATTTATCAAGCTACATGCGCCCTACAACATGAATATCTCAACGGATCATCTCTTTAAAACATTTAAAGGGCCAGTAACTCTAACTGTTGATGATCTTTGCTCTATTTTTGTTTTTAATGTCAATCATAAGATCTTGTTCTACTGGAATTCAAATGTTTAACAGTGCATTTTAAACATAGATGCTAGTTAATACAAGCAAAATTTAGTGGATGTTTCAATATACTTTTGCGCGTGCAACAAGAACTTGCAATTGACATGTGAGTCCATGACAATAGCTGATCATATGACGTATATTTTTCCGTTTGATTTCCAAAAACACTACGGCAGAATTTTGTACAAGTAGTAAAATACATGTACAGTTCAGGCCAACTCTTGAATATCGTATTCTTTGTTGATAGGTCAAGACTACTTTTGTTATTTGCATATTGTCAGCTAACTGCATTCATTGTTGAACGTCTTGGAGTGCAATCCAGTCAACTTTTCGCTCACCCCAGTTTCTAATGAAAATTACATGCTCTGGACCCTGGGCAACCTACATGGTATTATATGGTAATTTCGTCTATTGCAGTGAATAGAACTGATGGAATCATGCCGCACAGTTTGAAATGATATTGACTCCATGTCATTTTCTTAAGATTTCAAAGATACAATTACAAGAAAGATATTGATACCCCAAGGCGATACCGGGAAGACATTGTCAGCTCAATTTTATAACTGAATGCGCCTCAAAGACAGATACTCGGACTGTCAAAATGTTATATTTATATTTTTGGTCTACTACTTGTTGGGGCTCATCTTAAATATAAGGAACATTTCCAACTTAAATTGTGAAAATTGAAAATTTTAGTTTAACCTTTAGAGT
Source organism: Ptychodera flava (assembly GCA_001465055.1). NCBI lineage: Eukaryota > Metazoa > Hemichordata > Enteropneusta > Ptychoderidae > Ptychodera > Ptychodera flava. The sequence goes on along the minus strand of LD343727.1, from coordinate 378,336 downwards.
TTACATAGGATTATTGGCTGCCATTTTGAATTTTAAGTGTTAGCAAACTTTTAGGCATTTGTTTCTCTAGTACCAAATTTTAGCTAGTGATCCCTAATTTTCAGTCAGATTTTGAAAGGGAAGGGTAAGTTTCAGCAAAAGTTTAAGTCTTTCAGTTTTGAGGTGTGATATGCCCTTAAGGGGCAAGTCTTGTAATTTTGAAATGTTTTTCATTACTTTTACTTAATAAAAGAGTGCATTTTATTGTACTTCAATCTAAAGTATGTTGAGTCACCACATGGGAGTGAGCAAATCCTTTCAGAAGCCCCCGAGCTAGTAGCTATGAAAAAGTACTAGCCCACCCTCAGAATCCACTAGCCCCTCAGTTGGTCAATACAATTTAAACTCTATACAATCTATACTGTCATATTATGGATGAAAGCAAACTTTGTAAGACATATATTATGTATGAGGCGAAGCCGAATACATTATCGGTGTAAAGTTTGCTTAAGTCCATTATTGGGGGGGGGGGTACATTATTACTATTATTTTATAGTTTTGGCAAAGCAAGTAAATTTGTATATGTAGAAACCATCTTGGGCCACAATACAAAGAAGTTGACAACTTTTTGAGACGTTTCTTAACAGATATAGTAGATAGGAGGAGGAAATTTTTAATTTAACTAAAACATTTCCTTTTCAGCTTTAGTCACTAACAATATGGTTTGGTGGGTAATAATGGCTTGCTTTCTTTGTTAAATTTTTGCACCTAGCTCTTCTGTAACTTTTTATTTGCATTTCCAGTGCCTGGTGTAATTTGCTGCTCCTATTGTTTTCAGTGAGCCCCTGCTTTAAAAGGGTCACAACAAATAATAAATAAATGTATAAATAAATAAATACTGGATAATTGAATACATTGTCAGTAATAATCTGGGGGTATGACATCACAAAATTCACTGGTATTGACAAAGCTATAATATCAGAAAGTGTTTTATGTTGGAAATATTTAACTCTTATGCTGCTAATTACCTAGCAAGACATAGCGTAAGTACATGCTTTAGAAGTTGTTTCTCATCACTGATTTTCCAAAGTTCCCTGGTCTGGCTGCTAGGCTAGCAGAGGAAAAAGTATTACCCCAGATAGAAAAACTGCAAGCCCTTGAGGACAGGCTTTCCTCACCGATGCCACATATATAGATGAGCAATGAATTATCATCCAGACTAGAATTAACTGAAAGAATTGTGTAATTTAAAGTGAAGGAAATCAATTTTTCATTATTGTTGAATAGAGAATACAACTGCTGAACAAACAAGGTGATTTGAATCATTTTATGAATTTGACCTTCATTTGACCTTGTAAAAATTGATTTTGCGAAAATTTGGTGGTTTTGTATGACCTCCCCTTGACTAGGGACAATAGATCCCAGTCCTTTCAATGAACTGTCAAATTAAACGACCAAGAGATATATAATCATTGTCTCCTGTTAAATACTGCCTTGGTTGAAACTTACAAACACCTGTCAACTCCTTTGCATAGATGAAGCGTTCCATTTGATCAATTTTTAATTTAAAAACAAATTGAAATTATTGTACAATTTCTGATGACATCTTCAAAAACAACCAAATGCAAAATAGGCGCTTTTAGGGGGTTTTGACAGAAATGTATGTTTACTTGTCATAGAACTTATCATGAATGACCCATGCAAAATAACACCTGCTTACACATACGACTGAAAAGAATGCGTGAAGTTGATACTGGCAATTGTGAGTGGTTGTTTGTTCTAGCATAGCTTCATCTGGATAAGCTAGCATCATGGGTATGATGTGGAGCGTATCCTCAATGTTGAAAGCCATGCTTTATATACAAATTATGGCAAATGAAATATTTTTCAAGTTTTTGATAGAAAATTCTGAGTTGATAAAAAGTTGTAACGTAGATGACTTCAGTCCAAATTCAGAATGCTCTAATTTCAAATTGAATCAAATTTGATACCCTTTACCGGTAAAAGTTGTAACAAGTTTACCAGTGAAAGATAGCACATAGCATTATGGGTGCAGTCAATTTAATGTGAGGAACAGTTATTATTATTTAATAGCTTAGAGCCACAATTAAACACCAAACATTATGTCTGAAGTATTTTAAGAGGCCATTTTAAATGAAGCCTTGATTTCGCAACAGATGAGTTTAAAGACGATACACAGACCTCAAGATGTAGGTAAACTTTTAAGCAGACTGCACTTTCCATGGTTCATTGACCAAACATATAATGAGTGATTTTGTGGTCTGAGTACGAGTTCACTCAAGGGAGTCGCATTTTCTACAGACTTTGTCGTCGTCTACCTCTCCTCCTTGCATCTTGGCGCAAATCCAGTGGAAAGTTTTGTCTGTTACAGAAACATTTCTATTTCTGCTGAAGAAATCTCTTCATGTGTTTTCAATTCTTAACCTCACACCTTTAGTTCTCGTTACCGAGATTACCAGACGGTTGTGAGTGGTACCCTTTTGAGGGCAATAGCTATCCACTATTGTTCACTACAGAGGTTTATTATTACACAATTCCAATGGAATGTAACCTTGGTGAACTTACCCAGGTGTCATTCCCTGAATACTTAAACCCGTCTTAGGCTGAACATAATAACAATCTATAGTTTCCATTTTTTCTGTTCATCCATTGTACACAACCTATTGGTCCCGAATACATTTTTAAAAAAAATAATATGGAATAATCTTTTCATAGAGAAACAAGAAAACTATAGTGAATTTGCCGTCCGTTAGAAGTCCTTCATAATCTTCTCTGTTTCAAAACATCTGCGTCACCATACAAGACATGCCACCGGTTGTATGGAAAAGTTTCAGGTGTTGTCCTCTTACAAGTCAAAGGTCAAAGGTTACATTACTGTGCTTGTGAACTTCTCATCAAGGGTGCATTTTGATTCTCTGACCCCGAAACCCTACAAACTTTGTGAAAGATTCTTTACATTTTCCTCGATAGGCGTAGACATAGATCAACTCACATAACTATGAAATGGGGAAGTATTAGTGTAGTTACCGGACAAATTAAATTGCAAAGCTTTGATACCTTCCACTATTTAGGCAATTTCAGGGATGTTTCCTGTCGTAACATACATTCACGTAATCCAAAGCAAGTTAATCTAGCATTTCAACTATCTCTGCATTTTTTGTCGATACAGATGTATACACTAACACTTCCCTAGTTTCATTTCAATGCCAGATTTATAGAAGTGCTTATATTTTATTTGTGGAACTGTGCGGTAATCTGGCGGTTTCATTTCCTCTTCGTTGTGATGGAATAAGGAAGAGTCTAAGTTGAAAATTTCGCAAGTTTCTGTGAATTTTTCCGGAAAATTGAATCGATCATTCATCCATTCAAAATATTCTTTGATCCATGCATTATATGATTTGTTTATGTCATTGAGATTGTTTTATAGCTCTGAAATAATTCATTTTTTATAGTCATATGAAACCACTTCCATATATGAACCTTGTATTTCATGATTGCAGTAAATTAGTGGATGACGAACCGATCTGTAGGTCAGATTAAAGTGTCGTAAATTTTCAGCGGTTTTCTTTTAGATTTTAAACCATTAAATTTCTGCTGACTATAAATGGTAGGTCTCTCCTCTTCAAGGTCACTATACTTTGAAAATGCTTGGCCGGTCAATTTGGTATTGGTTGGTCAGTATATGCAGCTCATGTTTCCGCAGACTGAACCACGGTATGTGGCTGTTACGGATACTTTTCAATTGCAGAACACAACTGGTATTGACACACATTCTTATCAATCCAAGAACACAAACTGGCATCCCCCTCTCACCATCGTCTTGGTCAGTTCCAGTTTAAAAGGGTTTTAAATTGCAAACTGGGAAGAACGGAATTCAGAAGTCGGAGCATATCAGGAGATAGCATGCATCTTGAAAATTAAAGTGTTAACTGCAACCCACTCAATACAACTTTAAAATATTTTCCTAAACAAAATAATTAGGGATTTTAATGCAAGTTTTTTGAGTGGAGAACTGTAACATTGTCAATGTTCGAAATGGAAAACCATTCTCTGTGTCAACTCTCTGGGGGAATTTAATAGATCTCATAATTTAAAAGGAAGAAGAAAACTTGATGTCTACACTGTTTTCAATTCAGTTGAGTGGCACTCTAGTGGTAAGGCAATCATGAATGGTGTTACAAAATTTCAATGTGAAAAGTTTGCACCTATAAGTGTATACATAATGACCTCTAATAGAGGTGCAAAATTTGTACTGTTCTTTGCAGGTTATTTTCGTAAAGAAATAAACAACAACCTACAACGGTATTCCACGAGATTGTGACCAGACTATTCACAATATACCGGTATACGTACCAGCAACAGTGAGTGCATTGTGAAGTCGTGAACTGGTCAAAATCTCTGGTATACCCATCGCTGGGGTGGTTTATCGCTACTATATCATAACATATATTGAAATTCTGGCGAGAAAATTTCAAAAAGAATTTTAGTCTCGATAAGCTCATGGCATTTAACAACCGTACTATAACGAATCATAGCATAGTTATTTTCATGGGTCTCGACCAATTAGATCACTTTATTTGTGCCACCAGTATACTATGATATAATATTCAATAAATTATCATTTTATATATAGAAATAGCAAAACACCTGTCACCAAGTGTTTTGTACCAATGTGCTTGCTGAACCCATCATACCTCATGTATCACACATATGACATAATTCCCTTTCAAATAACAGAACTGACGACGGAAGCATGAAACATATGTTTTCTTTAATTTTTTAGCAGCTATTGAGAGTTATAATATTTGCACAAGTGCATATTCTGAAGCATGTAAGATCTAATTTACAGTTAAGTAACAATTGACCCCAAGATTTAAAGATACAAAAGGTCAACAGTTCACTCGCTACTTTATTCTGTCAGCCCAATTAAGGGTGGGTATATTCTTACAGAAACAATCTTGTTTAATGTCATGAGTGTTAGTTTATCAACTTAATGAGATACAACTGTCCACAGTGTAAACTAATAACAAAGAAATCAAAATAAAGTATGGTAGAGCTTTTTATATTATGTATTTTTAAATAATAATGTACCCCCTCTGGCCCATAATGGAAGAAAGTAAACTTTGCACTCCATAATGTATTATGAGGCGAAGCCAAGTACATTTAATATGGAGTACAAAGTTTACTGTAGTCCACTTTGGGCTAGAAGGGGCTACATTAATTTTGGCTATGCCAGTGAATTTGTACCGTAGTAGATGTAGAAAACATAGGGCCACAATTCTGGATAATCAGATACATTATCAGTAATAATCTGGGAGACGTACATCACAAAATTCACTGTTATTGACAAAGTTTAGTGATATTCTATAAGCTATTCATCATCCAAATCATTATTATAGCTTTAAAAAAGGGTGAGAAATTACTGAAGCAAATTAGGAAATAACTGCCTGCTCGCCATAAGTACATTTTTGGCCTTCGTTAAGCTTGATAAGTTTTTACAGTTACCTAGCTGCCTTATGGATAGGTTAAAATAATTTCTAGGTTTGCTGTGAGCGTGTAAGTTATGTAAACCTAATGTACAGTACTTGAGAAAATTAACAGGGAAGGTACTTTTTTCTTAAGCAGCCAATTTTTCAAATTTATCTTCAGTGATGTGAGACTGGAGGTTGTATTATCACTGATTTCCTCCTCAGTAGCAAACAACATGTGAAACAATACAAAACAAAAAATGACCCTGAGAATCATTGTAATTCTTGAATTTAAAAAACAGCCTGTCCTGTCCTTGAATTTGAAAAACAAATTAAATTGGCATAACAGACTGGGTCAAGCTGTACATAGGCAGGGTATTGAAAACTAAGCATATCAGATTTCCAAAAAACTGTGCTGTGATTGTCTTGCCCAGTCTTTCAGCTACTGATTTCTATTGTGACAAGATGCAAGCGGATGAGTGACAATGTGTCTCAACCCCTTCAAGGACGCTTAGCTCAGGGCTAGACATATCAGGTATTATTCTTGTCCCCTAGCTTGTAACCCTCATAAACAAAAAGCACAGAGAGCTTTTATGTGCTTACACCAAGGAAAGCTCAGTTATCTGTCGCCAGATAATTTGGAAATAAAAAGCTTACTTTGTTTTTGATAACAAAGCTTTTATTCTTCTTTTCAGACCATATAAATCTTTGGTACAGTAATCATCAGCTTTATTGTTGAGTATTAATGCTTATCAAGATTTCGGCAACTGGTTCATGCTTGTAGTAAAAGGCATAATTGCGAAGGAATGGTGTCCTTGTTGCACTTTAATGGAGCTGCACGTACCATGGTACAGTACATGTTACATGACAAGTAAAATCAAACAACCAATTAATAAATGGGTCAAAGAATCCACCTTCACAAACAAGACTGCATAAAGAATTCTATAGAGTTCTATAACTTATAGATATTCTATAGATATCCCATAGATATGCTATAGATATCTATAGAACTTCTATAGAATTTGAAAAGTTTTGCCCCTATTTTCTATAGCATTCAAAAAAAAGCTATAGAATTCTATAGAAAAACAAGATTCCATAGAATTCTATATGAGTCTATAGAACATTTTCCGTATACAATTTTAAAATATATTATGCAAAAAAAAGACACTGACGCCGGCTATGAACAGTAATTTTTTAACACCCCAGATTCTACTAGAACTGAAGGGTCATAGTTCTGTCATAGTATTAATAGGCTCTTTGGGTCATACTGGAACTGTATCTATATTAATTTTAAAAAGTATAAAGATGTACTGGTTATACTGTGAATTCAGTGCCATGATAAACAAGCTATGCTGACTTAATTAAGTCACTAACTTTCTTACAATTGAAATGATAAAATTTTAAAGGCCTAAATTTTCAACCGTGGTACTTGCAATGTAGTGGTATTATACACATTGTGTAGCGTCTTCTAAAAATACAATTTGGTATTTTTTTGAAAGGTAAATCACGTGCATTATCAATAACACTGTTCTACAAGTTTGTTACCGAATATAGCTACACGTGCCAGACACTGTATCCTGCTTGAAATGTGGACAAATTTTGCGAACAGCCCTATTAGCTTAAGCTGTCACTGAATAATTTCCTCATCAACTCCTTCAAAATTTGCAGGCAGTTATTCAGACTTTATAATCAGCGGTATTGTCTGACTTTCTGGTGAATCGCCTCATTTTATAAATTTACGTATCAAGATTGATTCGCATCATTGATGCATTGCTCACATTATGATGCAGCAAAGACTTGGCAATTCTGTAAGTTATTTGATCCTCACTGAATAAAGTATTAACTGCAGGTAAAGCTGGTACACCTTTCAATAATTTGCCATATGAGGCGTATCCTGAGATACCATGGATGAGGGTTTGTGTACTTTGATACACCAACCACTCCTGTCCAAAATTCCAAAAGTCATTGTAGCTTTTGTACCATTTTCAAGTTGTACTGTACTGTGACATAATATTTTTCTTCCTCTTGCTCTGTGTGGAAGCTTCCAGACACTCACTGATATTACCCACTACATCCACGTGATCTCAGAGCAAAGCTGAAATAGCTGAGATATCTTTAAGCATCCATGTTACGCCATCAAGGGGATAAGTTTGTTGTAGAAAAACAGTTTGATGCACTTTCCTCTAAGAACATAATTATAAATGTATCTATTTTATACATGACCATTTTCTTAATAATTATCATTCACCATTCTCTTCCATAATCAAGAATAAAAATCAGGGGTTACAGCTAGTTTAAAGAAGCAAGTTACTTTAAATTTACAGGAATTTTAAATTTTATATAAAACTGTTGCTATCACTGCATTAGCTCTAAGGGTAAAAAGTGAATTTTTGATTTTCATAATAGCAAGGGAGTGAACACTATGGACTTCAAAATGCAGGAGTCTGCACAAACATCAGAATAGAAAAGTGTCGTAAAAAATTTTAGAATCAAAATAAATTATCTTGGTGCATTCTACTGTTAAAAGTAGCTAGTATATCCAGTCTAGTTGAGAATCCTACTCATGACTCAGTGCTTTTAACATCATCTGTCCACCATACAGACCTGAAGGAATGCCGGGCCCACCTTTGGGACTTTACAAGTTCAGGCATCTTTTCAGGCATCTGCCACATCCCACAAAGCTGTCTACATAACTTTATTTCTGATTGTTTTGGTTTGGTACAAGTGCTTGTTTTCACTAGCTTTAATGCTCTTCATGTTTGTGTTATTTATGGGATATCATTTTTGTTAGTTCAAAGGAATATTCAAACTCTATAGTTTGGTAGTTTATGTTCATCTTGAAATAAGAGGCACCCTGGAAATAGAAAATACATCCAGTATTAAACCTCAGTTATTTTTTGTTGGAATTGTGTGATAAAATAATAAAAAAATTACATTCCAATCTGAGGAATGATGTGACATCACTGTAACTTTTAATACAAATGTTCAAATTTTTTGCATGGTTTCATCTGGCTGTTCCTGCAGAAAATGCTTCAAATTTTAATATGTAGCCCGGGCATTTTTCTGAGCAATAAAATTTCCACTTTCCCAAATTTGCCAGATTTTGAATCAGTCAAAAGAAAGTTAAAGAGCCCAGTACTAGTTGAGAATATTTTCAATGATTACGTTCATGCATTGAGTATCTGTATTTAACCCTTTGAGTGCTGTAATTTTCCCACCAAAATTTTATTGTAATTTTAACAATTTTTATGAATTTTTATGTAATTTTTTAATTATTTTGGAACAGATGGACATTACATTTCATTGGCTGCAGAGTGTCATCAAAATTTTGGCAAAAATCCGAAAAAATTTGACTAGGGTACATTTCATAAAGGCAACAAAAGTTGACTTTGGCACTTTAAAGGGTTTGTGTGTACCTGGCCACTTTTCATCACACCATGCATTTAAAATCTTGATTTTGTTGCAAAAAAGTAGCTGTCAATCAATTATAATTGCATTAGTCACACTACAAAATGCAATACCAAGAAAATTGCATGGGTGCAATGTAATCGTTTGTAGTTGTCAGAAATTTCAAAGCGTACTTGATTCACACATTTGATACAGCAATTGACTGTTGTGGCTATTTTTACCAAGATGAAGCCATGCCAATATCAATATTGTATGGCCTGTCTCTTGTTTCATACTACATTCTAAATCAAGTTGATCCTGAATCTTCTATTTTATTTAGAAGCCAGTTAATGGCTACCTGACACCAATGTACAAATGACTGACTTTAATAAGATGGAGTTGGGTCAAAGCAGAGTGCTTTGCAGAAAGGTCATTGGGTGCTCATGATAACTTAGTGTGTTCACAGGAAAATTCAGTGTTTTGATTGTCAATTTTAATTTTATAATATATGAAAAATAAATTAAATTGATGATTGCTGCTATCAGTTGGGTCATGCCCTGAGAACAAGTGAATCTCAAAGGCAAGTATGCGTAAGGAACTTGGTAGCATTCATGTAATGCTATCCTATATAGAGAAGAGCGGCACATGATAGCATTTCTCAGGCGACCAAAGTGGGGACAGGGAACATGCACACTCGCAGTCAACTCACTGTTTCACTAGAAAAACAAATTACCTAACATTTTCCAATATTTAAAATTAAAAATGGCTGCCATATCCCTGTGTTAACTCTATAGGGGTAAATAAATTTATCAGTTTTCAAAAAACTAAGGTGTTGAAAATTGGTCTTTAAGGGGGCGCTGCACCCAACACAGCGTATTTTGCTCAAAAATCACTTTTTTGCAAATATTCATTCAATTTTAATGAATTTGTTATTAACCCAAGATTAAATTTTGGTTGGTTTCACCTTTAAGCTTGTCAAGCAGTCATAAGTTATGTGAAAAAGAAGTGATAATTTATGCAAATGTATGCAAATCACCCAATTTCCTGGCTTCTTTCTTCCTCCAATTTCAAGATTTCCAAAAAATTTAACTCCACTCTGGCTGGGTCAAATTTTCTGAAATTTTCATATTTGTATGTTCTTTAAGTGCTCCATAAAAAAATGATTATGTTCTTCGGCAATAAAATTCTTACATTTTGAATAAGAGGCATTTTAATTTTGCCAATCATGATTTTAATAACTTTTTTGAGTGTCAGACTTTCAACCCCTGCCATTTTAGAATGAGGATAAATAATGCAAAATAAAATAGTGTTTTTTTTATACATATATTCTTTCAAGTGAAATATTACATTTCAGAAAATAGCATCAAGTTTTTTACTTAAATTAGAATGTATCATTGATACCAAAATTGAGGTTTTTTACCCCCAATATACACCAACTTCATCCTAAGAGTAAACTACCGGTACTGCTGCCATACTTAACTTTAGAGTCTCTGCTTTTTGAAAATATATAGTATGAGGGGCTTTCCTTGTCATCTTTGATGAGAAATATTGCTTTGAAAAAAAGTGTTGGCAACTGTGATGCAGCTCCACCTTAATACTCCAAGAGCTTCAAAATGAGACCCTACAAGTGATAGATCAGTAAAGAATTGTAAAAATCTGAGGGCTTGAAGTTGAATATGTGTCCCCGAGGCACATTCTAGTTTAAGGTAATATGCGCCTCGAAAGTAAAACACTTAAACTTTTACTCAAACTTTCCTCAAGGAATCTTTCAACCATTCTGTTTTAAAATCAAGAATGAAAATCGGGATCACCGTGCAAGTTTTGGAACTAGAGAAACAAATTTCTCACGATTTACTGATATTTGAAATTCAATATGGCTGCCATCCCTGTGTTAACTCTATGGACAAAAAATGAAATTTTTCATTTTCGAAAAACTAAGCTGGTGAAAATCTGCCCTCGAAGTGTGTTCTACTTTAAAAGTAAAATTCAGTTGTCAGTAGTAACACTGGACGTTGTACTCATACAGACTGTTGACAATTGTGGAACACTGCCCGAAACAAGAAAGTGTATTAAAACAAAAGAAAAAAAAATAATGGAAGAGATATTTTAGCCGATGAAGATTAAGATGTGTCATACATATAAATTGACGACTTCTTTCTAATGTTTTTTTGTCTTGACAGAGTGTTCTAGATGAAAGTGACGATGAAGTGAAAGTGAATACAGAACTTAATGAAACAATAGCAGTAGATAGCCCAGAGGTAAGTCATCAAATATGATAAATTGAATTCGATCATTATCTTCATCACTATTTTAATGTTTGTTTTGTTACATCGTAATTTGCCCTCAGTTTAGTTTCCTTACAGAAAAAAGTGTAAAATGATTCTATGTTTTGTTAAAAACATTATTATTGTGGTTTTTTCTGAAAGCTGTAAATGTACAAGGTGATTCGTTTCTATGATATGATATGAGGAGTCTGACTAGGATAGGCTAATGGCTGCTAGATTTTGTCTTGTTGGTTCAACTTAGAATCTGCAATGTGTGAAGCATTAGTGCACAGTTATTCAAATATTTTTCATAGGGTCCCCGCAAACCAGCCGTCGTAATTGTCTGCGTGAAAATTCATCGAGGCAGGACAGCTGGGAAACCTTGGCATTGGGATTATTTCTTAAACCCCAGCATACATCAAACAAATAACAGCTGCTGTTTCTTCTTGGACTTGAAAAGTTCATTGACTTACCAAGTTAGTTCACTGACCAAGTTCACTAAGCTATCAGTGTACTAATTTGATTTCTGTCCGACTGATAGTCTATTGGATGTCTGATCAACATAATATAAAATTTCAACCAAAAACTACACAAAGCAGATCTCATTTTAAACTGTACAGCATTGATCTTCATATTTGATTGTCTCATTAAACTGATCCACCATCTGCGTTTTCCGTCATTTTGATATCAAGTTCTATGGCATACAAGCATATCATATTGCACATGCAGCCGCTGACTGTAAGTTTCTAAAATTGAACCATATTATGGTAATCAAACTCACTTTCACAAAACAAAACCTTTGCTGCAAGACTGCATGCACACCATATGTATATGCCCACAGCATTGTTTGTTCTCACAGTAATATATATTGTTCTAGGAAGTCTATCTCTGATAGATCTAATCCTAATCTGGTTTGTACTTCAAAGGGACGATATAACTTTTGATGAAGCTTTCAATTTTTATTTTCTGCACAATACACATTTTCTTGTTACAGCGTCTCAACCCTGAGGTATGTTGAAATGCAAAGAATTACTAGCCTTGCCAATACAATTTTCATTGTTTACAATGTCTTAGTGTATGTTGTTGTTGTTGTTGTTGACAAATGAAATCTAGTCTGCATGAAAGTTCAATAGCTGAGTGTGCCAGACATAGGACCCTGCTGCTTGAATTGGAACAAAATTTTGTCAGTGTTGTATGCGTGGCTGTTTTGTTGCAGGTTAAGAAGTCTGATCTGACATGTCTCTCATTATTCATTGTTACACTAGCAGTCACCTACTATGTCATATTTTTGACAAGGTGAAATCAACCATTTCAGAGGAGCACAAGAAACTTTTCTGCTGACTGAACAAAAACTCTTAGAAAATGTATCAAACGTAATTCTAATGCAGTGTTTTTGCTAAGGTTTGGGAATATCGGTAAATGATTTGGCAACCCCGGTAACATTGCTGCTGTCCCCTAATCTGATTGCACCAAGGGAACCCCAGTAAAATGACTGGGGAACCCCGGTAACATTTACCGGGTTACCGGCCTTACCAAAAACACTGTAATGGAGCTCTTATAGACATAGTTTGGTTTTCTTCACATTTTTTCTTGTTCAATTTGTTCATGGAGTTCATTAAGCTTGAAGATGGTACACATGTGTGAACTTTGACAGCTTGAGTTGTTTTCAGATATGTAGTGGTGATAGATCAATGTCAAGGTCAAATGAGGTCATGTCCCACAAAATCTGGTGCCATGCCCAGCATGCTTATCAATCTGAAAGTCATCACCATTGTTTGGATGTGAACATGTGAAGTGTTTGTGTTGATAATTATTCATGTTATATGGCACCAACATAGAGACAAACAGAACCCATTAACTTTGACAATTTTGTCGACATTGTAACAACTGCCCAGTTTCTCAAGTAGGTTAAGGCATGGGCGTCAAACGTTATCATGAATATGCATTAGGGCGTATGAATATTTATAACACAACACTGTGCATACGTGAGATATTACAGGAAAGC
>LD343727.1:335794-364371 GCA_001465055.1 Ptychodera flava | reverse complement strand
ATGTGTACCAAATTTCATCAAAATATGACCAGCAGTTTTTGAGAAATGAAATTCAGCTTGAAATTCGGTCTGGACCCCTGCTGGACCCCTGCCTTAACTCACTTGCGAAAACATTTCATTCACAGAAATCATAATTTAGTTTGCACCTTTATAACATTATACTTGTGTCTTTTGTTCCAATTTGGCCACTCAACTTATCCTGCAAAACCATAATGCTACAATGAGCTAGCAACTTCATTGGCTGTTAAGCTATCAATGTGAACAGCATCTATTCTTTCACATCTCCTCAATTTCACATAAACAGCGTACCCTGTTGAACTTAAAGCAGATATAAAACTTCACGCAGTCTCTTATCTAAGTGGAACTGTGGTGCAATTTTTACTAGTGATTACATAAGTTCTTGTTTGGTAATATTCTCAATAACTTAACTTTTATTATTGAATAGCTGATTTCATTTACTGATTAGACAAACGTCTTAAGGGTCAGGTACTTTTTCCCATCTAATTCATAAAATAGTTTCAAAAGAACATATTGAAAAGTAGGAAATAAGCCTTTCAGGCCTAAACCCCTAGGGGTAGCAAGTAAGTTACAAGAAAGTCAAGCCTGAAGTTTCCTGCTTTCTGTATCATGGTTCAAACATGGTTAAACATGGTGGAAACATGTTTAGACATGGTCAATAACCATGTTTGAACATGGTCTTGACCATGGTCAAACATGTTTGACCATGCTTGGGAATTGGCACCACGGTCAGACCATGGTCAAACATTGCTAAATCTGAGACCATGGTCAACCTAAAACATGCTGACCATGGTTGATATTGGCAATGATTGACCATGATAAACCATAGTTGAAGAAGGCTGATAGGTAGGGCATAATCATGGTATACCTAAGTTTTGTGTGGGCAAAAAATTCCAAAAAATTCTTGTACACGAATGTACTTCTAATCACCATATTATAGCAAAGAAGAATACCCAGTATTTGACAGAATTCTCTCTGATGACTGTTTGATCTGGTTGCAGAGTCTCTAGAACTCATTTTGTTCATTCATACCCTGTTTGATAAAATCCAGAACCGGTCTGTCGGTCTGCCAGATATACAGCTGTAGCACTGAGTGGCCATGTGGGATTCCTATGCTGATGATAACATTTATTGTCTGAAGTACTTGGTGCATCATGTCTGTCATCAATGTGTATATATATCCAAAGTTCATTAATTCACTCTAACATCTTGAGCTATTCAGACTATGCTGACTCTTTCCAAACTATCAATTATCAATTTATTAACCCTTTGAGTGCTGTAATTTTTTCCCACCAAATTTTACTGCCACATTTTACCAATTTTTATGAATTTTTCTGAAATTTTATTATAATTTTGGACCAAATGGACATCATATTTCATTGGCTACAGTTTTTTAACCAAATTTTGGGGGAATCTGAGAAAAATTGACGAGAGTATATTTTATAAAGGTGACAAAAATTGATGTTGGCACTCAAAGGGTTAATCTGCATAATCCTGATTCTATGTGAATAGTTCTCTCTTTTGGCCACAATATGGTATATAAAAGGATAAATGTTTTCAACTTCATGTGTACATACTCCCAGTGTCAAGTGTTTTCCAGTTTGAAGTCCAAATACACATTCAGGAATTACTTCAATGTGTGACCTCCACAAACAAAACATGACAGAAAATACTGGATAAGATTAAAAGAAATCTGCCCATGTCAAAGTATAGGGATTGACAAGACAAATGTATACACACAATTTGATTCATCGTTTTCAAAAATATGTCATATGGTACTGTACATTCATTGTAAGCGGTCGAAGCGTGACCTGTAATCACACTCCTAGAATCACGGTACAGCGGTGATAAAGTATTTCATAACAACTCAACAACTACATAAACTCACACAACTGATCTGCAGGTCATAGTCACTTGTACAGTAGATAAGATTTCATAAATAATTAGCAATATTGGGCCCACTTTCAAGAGGAAAGCTGATAGCTTTCTAATGCAAGAGCAATTGAACGACTAGGGTACTGTTTCAATCATGCAGCCACCAAGAAAATGTAGATATGTACCTGGAATTGACCATTTACCTTCAGAATTTGCACTAAAATGAGCCTCCCACAAGTGGTAGATCAAAAAAGGATTGTAAAAGTTTGAGAGACAGAACATCTATCCTAAAGGTACATTAATTCTACCGTAACATCAGCATCTCAGCAGTTAATTTACATATTACACACACAGGAAGGGAGGAGATATATGCTATATATTTACTTGATCCTTGGCTCAGACTTTTTACCCTATTGTTTTCAAGGAGGCTGATCTAATATATGTAAAAAAAATAGGGTGGTCCCTGTAACCTTTTTCCTCTCATGTATGATTTATAAACAGAAAAATTGGGTGAAAGGATAAACAGCATTCAGTTTCTTTTTTTTAATTTGCTTTAAATAAGGACCAGCAAAACACCTTTTCGTAGGTATGTACAAATTGTTTACAAGAATGAAAGAGTATCAATTACACTCTGCTATCAACAAACACCACGTGGTCACAACTCTCTCAATTCTCTTGGGTATCAACGTACTCCACTTGGTCACTCTGTCACACTTTTCGATCGCCTATACAAGACCACTTAAGGTCATTAGCAAATAGGCAAAGACCTGAAATTTAGCACAAGTGTCTAGAATTTCACCTGCTGAGAACAATTCCTCAGCTACAAATGATAGTTATTGGTGCGAAAAAAAGAAAAGTGGCTGGGTTTATTCAAAAAAGAAATTACATGCATGGAAGAATAGAAGTCTGGCCACCTCAAATGCACAATGGTTTAAAGTCAATAGCATTACCTGGTGAAAAAATGTTATCGATAATTTTTTTTATATTTAAGGGTAAAGATTCTTTTCAAACCAGTCTCACTGGTCTAGAATAGGGCTGGTACGGGAGGTTTTGTGATTTGAGGGGGTGTAGTGGATAGGAGGATGGGAGCAAAACTAAGCGGGCAGGATGAGAATGTTTTCCAGCCTTGCCTTAGGAGGAGTGCTTTTGCAAACAGCTTTTCCCCTCCAAATTTTAATATTGTTTAAATACCTATTAGTAAAAATACCTCTGATTTCAATGTCTAAAACTCAGCTAGTTTGACAGCTTTAAAATGGTTGATGTTCATTTTGATCATCAGCAGTAAGAACTCATTGGTCATGCTAATCTTTTACCCTTAAGACCAATTAATCATGCTCAGATTGTCCAAATTGAAAGTTCCAATCAATGTGACGTTATTCCAGGAGAAACTCAATTTATGATATACTTACAATTGGTGTCCCAGTTCAGTGTGTATAATTGTTTTAACTTAAAACTGTATAATTCAAAACTAGGGGATACAAGACTTAATAATATGTTTGTTGTCCCCAGACTTTAAATGCCAATAACAGGTAGCATGCCTACAGCAGCTGCATCATAGTTACAGTTTGGTGTATCAACCATTGGCAAATTTCTGTACAAAATTTTGCTTTATTATAGTTTTGTGTTAAGGTTGGGGAACAATAGTAAGTAATTTGGGAACTTAACAATTCTGCTTTCCCTATCGGATTGTAATTGATATACCAACTAGATTAGTAATCTAAACAATATTAAAAAACACAGTTTTATAATTATAGAGTACAAGACTATATTCCAACAGGAACCCCAGTAATATGACTTTGGGACCCTGGTAACATTTACCCGCTCACTGCCCTTAACTAAACAATGTATTATTAGAGTGGTGCCATTTGTGTATTACTTATGAGTATTAATATTGTTTAATATGCCTTTTGACAAAAAGGTCATATAAAGGTCGTATCACTCAACAAATGTCGGTCAAACCATATAGTCCCGGCAGGATAGTGGAGGGATGTTTTACCCAAACAGTGAACATTTAAGTGAGAGCTAGGATGCAACAGTTAATTTAGAAAGTTTCGTAGCAATAATGAAATAATTACACGAACTCTTAACAGCAGCATAAAGTGTCAAAATACTGACAAACTGTGCAGGCATCCGCTTGCTTCAAAGAAAAAGGAAAGATCAACAAAACCATGTGTTGTCTTGTGAATATTATTTAATATGTTACTCGTGTGTGGTCCATTAATATTAATATGACAAGACTTTCTGTCTGCTTTGCTGGAAGCCGCATTGTATTAAATTAAGTTTATTTCAAAGTGTGGGACCGCCTGCCTCTCTGACACGAGACTGGTGAAATTAATGTCCAACATTTGGTGGCTCATATTTTAAATCTTGTCCACACTCACAGCCCTGGATGTTCATTAGGGCAAAGGTTACAGCATGCTTACAACAAAATCAACGTGGGGTCAATAAACAACACACGAGTGCAATATTTCTTACCCTTATAAGTTACATCCCCCAAATGTTAACAGTACCGCACTTACTAAGATTACATCGCTGGAAAAACATTGGTTCCCCCCTTTCATTGCCCTGGATAATTTCATGTTTAAGCTCGATCAGCTGTCTAACTTTTCACATTATCAGTTTCTGTTATTTTTGTTCTGTTGTAATAAAAGCCAGCCTCACCTTCTTTTGTACTATTGGAAAGAATTTCAATTTTCGATTTTTGCAAAACTAATCTTGTGAAAATGATACTCCAAGAGCTTCAAAATGAGCCCCCACAAGTGGAAGTGGAATATATATATATATATATATATATATATATATATATATATATATATATATATATATATATATACTGGTATATATACCTTTATCATTGACAGTGGAATAAATGGTTCAGTGTGCAGTCATCTTGTGTACACATTTCAATCTTTATGTCAGTAGGAGTGCGTATGAAATGACAAGGTCACATTCAAACAACTGTCCAAACTAATTGGCACCCAAGACGTTTTTTTTGCTTTACAAACTATTCAACATGGTCACATCTCAGTAAGCAAGACTGTGATGTACATCTGTTAGTTTTGACGTCATCTTCCCTACTGTAGGAGATATAGACAGTTGCTATATACCATACCAGGTGGTGCATCACACCAGCTCTGTGACAGCTATATAAATATTACCAACCAGGCCTCTGTGCAAGGTTGATAAGCCATCTCATTGCGATCAGACTTCATCAAATCTATTATCAGGGTCAATCCATATGATCTGGGGGAGAGGGTTTCAACATTTTTTGAAATAAATATCTTTGTACTCTTGTTCATGATAAGGATTTTAGGTAATTATTAAAAACACATTCATAACACATCAATTTAAGTGTGTTGTAACAGGGTTTTTGTCATGAAGGTCGATCATCATCAGCACAAGGTTGAGTGTATACGCACACCCAACATGGTAAAATGCGCAAATTTATTTCTCGTAAAATGGCCATGAAATGATATTTAACCCCTTGACTACCTATGGCGCCGGATATATCCGGCGCCATATTGAATTGCCATATACCTTGATCGCCAGAAATATCCGGCACAGTTAAATAGGCGTATTTGCTTCGTTTTTGTCGCTAAAAATCCCGTAATTTCGGCGTCGGCACACTTTGCGACTAAGATTGATGTATTCCGATCTGGCCTGAATGTGATTGCGCCCCCGTACGTTCGAGTATGGCCAAAATCAGGAAGCAAATTTCTTGACCCATGACCTCGACCCTGAAAGGTCAGGCTGATCACAGAAGCGTGGCGCTGATTGTTTACAGTTTTCAGAAGTACGGACGATCGCAAAGATGTTTATGGTTTTTTTTTTAATGAAATGAAATGTTTATTTATTGAAAACAAATGTTTTATATGTAAATATGTTCTATTAACAGAAATATTCGTGAATGAAACTAGAAGAAATACAATTTTTTACTAAAAGCCAGTGAAATTTTATAGCACCCATATTATCAATATGACTGATCACATGACTGGTCATGTGTTTGGTCATGTGATATGTTCTTCTCTAAAATGTATTTTTAAATAATGTGAATTATTTTTTGATAAATCATAACCATTATAGATGCATGTTTCTGCAAGGAAGACATAAAGCAGGTGTTTACAAATATAAAACGTGTTGATTTTCAGATCAAGAATCATGTCAGATGCTGATGTTTGTGGTTCATTTACTTTGCCTTTTGTTAGAAAAATCTTAAATACGTACATCTATAAATAAAGTAAAGGATAGTTATTATTACATATTTGTAAAGACAATGCCATGAAAATTGCAACTTTTTTCAAATTTGCGTCATTTTATGGATTCAAAACACGTCCTGATGCTTCAAATATTCATATTCTTTGCCAACTCTGGTCACATGATGTGTCATGTGATCAGTCACGTGACCTGGAAATACTAAACTTATGTTTGAAAAAGTGGGAAATTTCATGCTGATTCAGAAAATATATGGTTTATTGGTACTTACTTAATTTTTGCTCTAAGCAGTGTTAATGCAATGACCACACCCAAGATTTTATCAATATTTACATAAGGGGCCTGGTATATAGGAATACATTGGCCTTGGTAGTCAAGGGGTTAATTACCTATGGTGGTCTATTGAACCAGGTACACATAACTTTGCACAAAACAGCGTGTTGGAAATATGTGTTCCAAATAACACAGACCAGTCCTACAACAGTCTGAACGCTATAATATACTTAATACTTACAAGTTACATGCAGAGATAGATACTTGGTGCAGAATTGTGATGTCTATCTGAAAGCATTGTATGGGGCAGTGTCCTCTGCTATGAAGTACGCAATAGACTTTCTTCTTCAATTAGGAAATTCAAATTCCCTCCCGATCAAAGGACAAATGACAAGCCCCTAGCTTCATGGAATAATTCAGATGCTTTGAAATGACTTGCACAGAGTTTTTATGGTTCGATTTTCCATACTCGGAAGAATGCGGATCAACCATGACAGCTGGTAAAAGAAACTTGAATGTTGGCTTATCTACATATTTAATCAAGGCAACACACCATCAGGTCAAAGGTCAAAACCCTAGTAACTTGAGTCAGCGATGTATTTTCATAGTTGTATGAAAATAATTATTCTCTTGTTTCACCTTTTATGTTTCAGTAAAATTTAATTATCTACTGAATATTACTTGATACGTCTTCAAATTCAAATTTTAATAACTGGTTGATTTTTATCAGTGTGCATGTTGTAAGAACAATGTATTGTGCATATCCAAAATATTGCTAGATATTTTTAAAGCTACAAATATATGGGGGAAAATATTGTTTGATACAATTTCTTTTTTTCACAGCTATACTCAAAATTTGTACAAAATGGTATAGTTTCTGATATCAGAAATGTGTGTTGATTTCTTGGCAGAGTTCAGTAAACTCAATTTCATGACTTATATATCTTAAAATAAATGCCCATTTGGTTCATCCGTCATTGAATTAATTCAGGTTGACACCGTACTCAGTGATAATAATCTCATTTCATATGCATTTGCCATTTGTTTTTCAACTATTCAAGAAATTTTCAAGGGGGATGCTGAGATCGATCTCTGGAGGTCAAATACCAGAGCACCAACTAAATCATGTTATTTTTGAAGTAAAATTAGACAGACATGCCAACAGATCAGCTGCTTGATAGCATAATATCACCTGTTTTATTCTTTGCTATTTGATGTCAAAGTACATCACGCAATCATGCAAATTATATCTATAAGCAGTAACACTAGCAATACCCATTTGCTATTGTTTTTTGTTTCAACCCTGTTTTTATTGGGCAGATGCATTTAGCGATAGGGGTATTGATGTTCAAGGTGTATGCAGCAGTATAGTTTACTTTCATTTAAAATGACATTAACGTGATAATTAGTAGATTTCTTGGTCCATTTTCAACTGTACACAAAATGTACATGAATGTACATAAAATGTACATGAACTGTACATGAAGGAGCCTAATTTCCAGATCAAAACCGCTTCATTTTAAAGTTTGGTCACAAATTTTATGACTGCAATTGTTTTATTATAATTATATATGACGCCTTCATATGCATGTACTTGTCCTCATACATGGTTGTCTGTAGTGGGTTTTATTTCAGTCACAGTCAATAACTAAAGTTGGAGTCACATGCTTTTGTTTCTGTTGGAGTCAATATGACACTAAGAAGCTCAACTGAAAATTCAACATTTGCTTCTCCGAACCCTTATTGCTTCCGATGACAATGGTACCTCTTTGTCACCTTTTATCCCTGGTGGAATGGATGGTGTCTAAGAAGAATTTTTCAATAAAAAATTTACATTAGGTGTTTTAGAAATACATTCATGCCCACAGTTGACAAGTATAAAAAAGGTGCTCGAAAATTCATAAAAATGCATCATCATGTAATCTCTTATTTATTGTCACTTTTTGGAGGAAACTGGTATGATTTATTCAGTTAAGACAATTTCCCACCTTAAATGACAAATTTCAAAACACGGTTTGACCACCAGAGAACAATCACCCAGTGTGGACTATGTCTCATAAAACCAAGTAGAATTGAAATAACAAACCCCAACACAAGAAAATTATGTACCCCTGCATCTACACCCTCCAGCATCCTGCAGAAAAAATACATGGCTAAAACTATTTCATGTGAATACAGCCGGAAAGAAAAACAGAAAAACCTTGAGGCTGTCTTTTGGAAGAAACCATTTCACAGTATAAAAGGGTATTGTCTTAAATTTTACATGACCGGTCATGTCCTGTTGTCACCATGCAAGAGAACATGACATACCCTACAAGTTGAATTCTTCAAACTCTTTTGATTGATTTATTTGTGTCTTGTTTTCCTGATCCTTTAATTTAGTAGCATAGAAAGGTAGCATTATGTGTTTTGCTTTTTTGGTTAAAAAAGTTTTTAAAGGACTCATAGTTTCAGGTGAAGTGGAAGGAAACACTTTCAAAAGGTGAAAAAAATCCCAAGTGAATTTGTTTAGCCATGTGTTTCTGTGTAAACATTTTGTGCAGTGCATATGCCCTAGTCTGATCTCCGCTGTGATTTAATTCTTTCATGAATGGTGGTTTTTGTGTCCCCGAGACAAAAAAATCTTGTGTGTGGACCGTGCGTTCTGAATTCTAATGGGTTGGATGGCTTACTGAATGTAATGTTCAAATGCAGTGAAATGCAAAGCTGTGTTCAAAGGGGACCCCTATGCTGGGTAAAACTTTGAGTAAATAAAGAGAAATTCTAGAAATCTGGGCTGTGTGAATTTACACTGTGTGCGCACATTCGTAACATCTTTGGCATACCTTCTTCGCAAGCTATGCACTTCGTATGGATGACTGTGATTTGCCTAACTCTACTAAGCTGAATGCAGTGGTCACGTTAGGCAGAACTCTTCAGTTTCCTTACATTGCAAGGATAATTCTGAGTTCCCTAACTCTGCTTGGTTTGCCATCTGTGATATCTATACAAGAAAAAAATAAATTTAGTTCTGGTCCATTACATTCTGCTAAAATGATGCAACAGTGTGAATTTCTTTTGTACTTTTCTGTAACTACTTTTATATGAGACGCATTAATGTTACAATAACCTTCCTTTTTTCTATATTGCAAAATTTCTGTTCCTTCATTGTAGAGGTATGAAGAAAAGACGCTTCCATACATCATGATCAAGCGATTAATTTAAATGATGTAATACAATGAATAATTATGGTTGTGTGGCAGCCATTTTGTTCAGAACTACTGTGGCTAGAATTTTGTTGAATAAATGTATAAAGGAGAAAAATGACATGGTGTGCAGGTCTGGAAGTGATGTAGGTTATGACCGGAAACTGATCTTATTTTGTGCCCTCTAGCTCTGCTTGGATTTGTTCAAAGGTCATCCACCTCTTTATCATTTGTCTGCTGTACATACAGTCTAAACAGCATTGTGATGAGACCTTGTTCAAGCAAGAAGACGGATTCCTCATAATGTTTAGAATTGTATTATTTCACATTTACATAAGGTTTATTCATGAAATATTCATGAATTATTCATGAAAATTAACAATGTCATTAACATTTTTTCTTCTATTTCTTGCAGAGTAGTATAACAGATTCAAAAAGATATGGCTCACGGTAAGTAATAAAAGCTGTTCATTTTTCCTTTTTGACATGAAATGAATTTAATAAGAGAGTTATATTAATTTTATGTAATGTTACTGCAGGATTTAAGAGATTTAAACTCTTAAATATTTTTATAAAGGTCTTGCAAAGGTCTTATGAATATCATGTACACAAATAATATGCTTTCTCAGATGCTGAGCTTTTTTGTTTTTTCGGTTTTGTTTTGGTCAAGATTCAAAGTCTACATTTAAAGTCAGAGGTTCTATTCTTGAAATTAAAGTTTGATGTAAAAATGGGCCTTTTTTAGGTCACTAAAACGTAACATGATATCTTCATTTTAGTATCACTAGAGAATCTATGCATGGTTATGAAAATCATGAAACTCAAAGCATATTGTTAAAGTAAAGTTCATCAAAGCAAAGCTTAAGGACCATAATGAACATTGAAAATCTTTCACTCATACAAATATGACAATCAAAACTCTACAAGCTGTAGCCGTTGATGTATTTTTCTGTATTTTCACCGTTAATAAAATATAGCTTTATGATCTTCATCCATAATCAACTATTCAGGATAAAGCCTGTATTTGTTTAAAGTCCGATATTATTGCAGCAACCGTCACGCTCCTGGAAAGTCCCTGAATTTTTGGTGACTTTGAATCTATGAATTGTTGACCCTGTATTGTTACTAACTTAATTTCAGCTCAGATTAGAATTCATTTGTCAAAATTGCATTGTAGATGTACATGGGAAGGCCAGTACATTGTATTTCAACGTACTTCTGATTGCATGTATGTAACCCTTTAACAATTAAGACAGAATAGGAGCTACAGAATCACTGACGCTATTTCTTTCATGTTTTCCCAATAACAGTTTGCATGCTGATTCATCTAACTCTGACATTTCATTAACTTCAACACCGACAAGCACTGAACATACAGATAACAATGCGTCTAGGGACTCAGAAAGCTTTTCACCTGTGCAGTCACAGAGATATTCGCCCCAAGGAAATCTTTCACCAAATCAGTCACCACGGCTGTCAGCGAGGCACAAACGGACAGATTCACCACTTGCACCAGAGGAAAGAAATAGCAGACAAATATTCAGTAGGGATGATTTCACTAAAGAGGGTACAGAGCCTGAGAGAAGTACAATGATTACGCCAGAAATTCGAATAACCTGCGATGACAGTGTTGAAAAGGTTGTTTATGATGACCGTGTGGAACAAATAGCATGTGAAGATAGCGTTGAACAGGTAACTTGCGATGACAGTGTGGAACAAATAACGTGTGAAGATAGCATTGAACTGGTAACTTGCAACAACAGCGTTGAACAGGTAACATGTGATGACAGTGTTGAACAGGTAACTTGCGATGATAGTGTTGAACAGGTATCGTGCAACAATGAGGTGAAAGCAGTCACACGCGACGACAGCGTCAAACAGGTAACATGCGATAACAGTATTGAACAGGGAGAGCATGTTCCACACCACACTGATGAGGTTGACTCCAAAGACAAAAACGTCACAGAACAGGAAACGACTCAGTTGCGGTCCAGGATAACTGAAGAAGTCCAAAATGGAGAGGAAGACACTCGTATCTCGTTGGCTCAAATGCGTCGCGCAAGGAGAGCAAGGCGTGAAGAAAAGACAACCTCATCGCCAGGTTCACTCGAAAGCGAAACACATCTATTCTATGTACCCCC
The DNA here is from genome assembly GCA_001465055.1 of Ptychodera flava. Taxonomy (NCBI): domain Eukaryota; kingdom Metazoa; phylum Hemichordata; class Enteropneusta; family Ptychoderidae; genus Ptychodera; species Ptychodera flava. The sequence continues at coordinate 352,667 of LD343727.1, read as the reverse complement.
TGAAAGCCCAACAGAAAATTACAAAAAGGTTTGTCAGTAAATCTTGGCCTTTGTTTTCAAGTCCAACAAAGGTTGACTTTGCAATGATAAAAATGATGTTCCTATTCATATTTTAAGATTCACAATTCTTTTGGATCCCTATATATGTGTGCAGTTTCATAAAATGTTAAATTTGAAAAGTAATTTTGTAGCTCAGTACATGATTTGATAATGTTTCAGAAACGTTAACCACCTCAGCATTTGACTTGATTTAATATGCTCTGATATTCCATTTTATAACAACTAAACTAACAAATGTTTTTCCTTTCATCCTTTGTGCATGCTGTTTTATCCATAAACAGTTGTATGACAGGGAGAGACGTGAAACCCGACGATTGAATCGCCGGCATGCTGAGGCTGAACAGACAATTAACAGACTACAAGAAGAAAACGAGAGCCTAAGAAAAGTACTAACTCTACGTTTTTGATTAACTACATAATCAAAAAAGCATGTGATTAAAATTATAATCATGTCCACCTTTTGTCACAGATAAAACAATCCAAGTGTTTCATTCCCAAACTGGGATCATGAAGTTGTTGTATTAAATTACAAATATATTGATGTTGTGCTCATGCACATTTGAACATACAGAATCATACACATGTGCCTGTTTTGACAAAAGGTATGGGGCACACACCTGTGGCTCTGATTGTGTGTTCAATGTGACACTCAACAGACAAGGGTCATACCAATGTTTGCTGCAAGGGAGGGGTGAAAAAAAACCTCAGTATATTTTAACTGATGCAGATACGTTCCGTGAAGACAATAGCCATTTAAAGATATTTTGCAATGATGGTGAACCAATTTCTCTGATCACCCATAATTTACTCATTCTCTCCCTTTTCACGTTTTGAATTTCAGAACTTAGATGCAGCAGAAATGGAAATCGATCGCCTACGAGAGGAGAATGACGCTTTGGTTAGTGCGGTGACCAAACTGTCACTGGGGAGATGATGTACGTCTCCCGAACAGATCTCAAGTCACTGTTGATGATATTGAATTGCACTCCTGTCAGAATTAAACTTCAAGATTGACGTTTGATAGATTCAAACTATTTTACTTCAGATTGAACCTTGACCTTTGTAAGAGAGATTGCTGCGTGATTGTGAGTTTGAAATTTCAACTTTTTTCCCGATAAAAACTTAGCTTTTGTAAACTTAAGGGTCAACATATTTTCAAACTTGCAGTGAGGCCATTTTAGTTTGCTTTGTTACTCAAAATTTTAGAATGTGTGAATCCTCATATCACATAGTCACAAACTTGACATTTGAGAAATTATATTAATATCATCTAGCTCTAAATATGAAAATTAGTACTGATTAAAAATGATTGATAATAAATTACCCTTTTAATTACATGTCTCATTTCACTGACATTCTGACACGTAAGAATAAAATGGCTGCAGCTTTCATCGTAGTTTTTTCATGTAAACCTCAAATTTGCTCAAAGGCATTAACCCAGTCACATCAAATTTACATAATGAAAATTTACATAATCACACGGTGGTTAGCTTCCATAGCAACAGCCAATGAGAAGGGCAGTGCTACTTACAATGTACGCAATCACATGCTGCATATTTTATCCAGAATACAGGTAGATAGATTACATGTACATATTGTTTGACTGTTGTAATAGGATATGTGCATCGATAGTACCACCAAATACACCCAAAGTCTCAACTGTAGGTAATTTTGAACATTTATAATTGGTGAGAGACACTTCAACATAGCAGATGTAGATCCCTTCTTTATCAAACTATACAGTTGGATCAAATTTTAGTATGGGACTATCCAGGCATTAAATTTGCTGAAGAAAAGCAAAAATATATAAAAATCACCACTGGTCAAAATAACAGTTCAGTATTTTCATAAATGAAAAACAAACATTCATGTAATGCAGTCGTGTTGCAACCTATTTCTCAGAAGCTAATGTTTTATGAAAGATTTTTTTCTTTTTTAATGTAGGTTTGTGTATTAATTTTTATTCCAAAACAGAACAAACGAGTTTCATAAATGCACAGAATTTTGCTATTACCAACTCACAAAGTGACTTTTTCGGACTTTCTGATTGGATGTTCATCTTGATCACATGAGACACATGTGAACCTTGATTGGTCACAGCAAGAGAAGTGTACAAGACTGTTTGTGAAAATGTCACTTTCAAATTTCCCAAGCACAAAAAGACTCTCTGTCATGTCCTTTCTCACTTTCCGTATCTTCACTTTCTTCCTATACCTTATATTTCATTTTATCACTGTTTGGTATTAAACATCTCAGGGTCATCGACTTTTTTTAGATTATGCATCATTTCATATATAGCATTATCTAGACACTCAGACCCTTTCCACACATTGAGATTCAGGCAGATTTACTGTTCCATTAATGTTTAAATTTCCTTTTCAGTGTTTTTTGGTCATTTTTTCACTCAGTTAGGAGAGACTGTTTCAGTATTTTCACAAAAGTTCCAGACTTTCATTCAGAGATTTGACTCATCTGTGGACACAGAAACAATTTATTTTTCTTGAGTTACGTCATTTATTTCGTAAAACCGTATATGTTCCAGTGTATGTAGAAAGAATCTTTTGTGAAATTTATCAAAGCTAGAGAAACATGGCTGCATTAGTCTTCACAAAACACAGTAAGCTAGAGGATGGTAATGAATCACTAGGACCCTCTAGCTAAATAGGCATAAGCAAGTGAAGTGGATGGTGGGAAAATACTAAGAAAGCCTATACATTTGCAAGTCACAAAACATTTGTAAATTTAGTCTTTACAAACTAAGAGTTTGACTAAAGCTGTACAGAGGTCTATACACAGACAGTAGAGGGAAATTTGGTACTTATGCGATCTATGGTCCAAGCTTCTTTTGGTAGCACCAAGTGAGTTGCATTATGGGTAATATGGTTGATCCTTTAGCAAATTTGCTGTCATACGCACACATGTCTAAACAGTGTGAGGTTTCCAGCAGCAATGATGTAAAAAATTTCAAAAAAGTCTCAAAATACATTTTTAGATTTGATTGACAGATAAAAGCAATTTTCCCTGAGTCAGTTTTCAGAATTTATTTGTTAATTTTCCAGTTGATGAGAAAAACCTGTGAGCATTCAACATGCTAACTCATTATAAGTTTCTTGTAGTGTAGCTTTGATTTGAATTCTTCCTTATAACTCTTCATTTTCTCACTCAAAGTCTTTCAGATTTTAAAATGTATGCAGTCAGTGCCTAGGCAAAGCATTTTCTTGTCAAAACAAAGAAAAAGTGAATGCTTTAACTTTTTGTTGCCGTAGTCTCCCTGCAGGGAATTAATATATTTGTATTTGAATACCTTAATTTGAATGTTTGACAAAGATTATAAGGAAAATGAACCTAACATTGTTTAATAATGACTGTTGAATAAATTTCAAACTCATGTATAGTTTCATAATGTTTCTCATTACACTTTGACTGGACGTAGAATAGGTGTGGATGCATAGAACCCTCATCTAGAATCAGTAGTGGTCAGATAATGTGCCATGCAAATATTATCTCAATAATTTAAAGACTTATGTCTTCACAAGTATTTACTTCACACACCATTCATCATATTGTTGAGGAAATACTCAGTCCAGTTGTTGCCATGGATACTGTCTTGTCACTATGGATACTATCTGTGCGTTGATGCTTCTCAGGTGTTACCATGGATATTCTCCACGCCTTACTATGGGCACCTGCGTCAGCCATGGCTGTTGAGCATGTTATCCCACAGGGTCCCATAAGTGGCTATTTCAGTCAATATTACAGCGTTTTTCTTTCTTTTTCAATGTTACAAATAAACCAGCTGAAGAGCACAACACTTGTGTAGCTGTCTTTTGTGTGGCTTGTATTGGCATGTATAGTGTGCCCTCAATAAGGAATGTGATCATATGTAAATACGACCTTTAGTTCCGTGACCTCTAGCCATGCCTACTTCCTGTCCTCGCTATGCTTACACAGCGACGTCTGTACGCATGGCCGGCCATATGGCGAGGGAAGTAGGCATGGCTAGAGGTCACGGAACAAAAGGTTGCATTTACATATGATCATATTCCCCGTTGAGGGCGCACTATACATGCCAATACAAGCTACACAAAAGACAGCTACACAAGTGTTGCGCTCTTCAGCTGGTTTATTTGTAACATTGAAAAAGAAAGAAAAACGCTGTAATATTGACTTAAATAGCCACTTATGAGGCCCTGTGGTTATCCCGAGACATGTAGATATATTTTCAATATTAACAAAGGCAAAAATGCTTCCTTTTTCCGTAGCAAAATTAACCTTTCCCCAGGCAGCCCATTTTGTTCAAGTTCAGATGTAAAATTCTCTTTATTGGATCAAATGTAATTTGTCACTGCTGGTGTATCAGCCAATCAGAGACAGGAAAATCACATATCATGTGCAACTTCATAAACGATAAAATGTTTGGTTAACTGGAAACACAGTACACATTTAACCAATTAGATGCTTATGTAGTCAATAACTGGTAAAAACACACAACGTAATTTTCAAGATACAGAAAAACTTTGATTTTTTTCTTTTTATATCATTAATTCACATTCACCATACCCTCATAGACTTTCACGGAGTTTTTTCTTTTCATTTGGTAGTAGGCATTTTACATACCTCATTGAATATAAACCAGATGGCTGACATCAAAATGCAAATTATGCAGCAACATATTTTTCATACTTTATATGACGTACTATTTTTTTCAAATAAAAGAAAAAAGTACAAATTCTAAAGCTTATTTTTATTATGACATTCACAGAAAATAAAGACTTTGAAAAAGTTATCTATGGTTTTTCTACCTTGTATACATGTAGTAAATACAAAATTTCTATTTCTGGCTGTTTTCAGATGTAAAACCATGAGTAATTCTGATTGCTGGAGAACTCTTTAGATCTTTTAGTTTTCTAGTGAATTAACGTGTGTATAGAGTGCCTTTGATTTTTAGTAATTAATTAATACCAACTTTTTTAATGAAAATGTAGAATTTTGCAAGGACTGTTTATATTTCTTGTTAATGTCAAACTTCCAGTGTACTCTTTCATGATTGTGTTTTGGTGATCTAGCTGTATTTATAAGAAAAAAACTTTGACTGTGTGCAATGTAGAAATTTTCAGGGTGAAAATCGTCGCTTAGCAACAGCAGGCTATTTTGCATATTACAAAAGATTTCATGTTCATAGAACAACCAATGTCAAGAGAGACAAGGTGCAATTACCTCAAAGGCTGTTGATAGTGAAAAACATATGACACATAAATTCTCCTCCTTGGAACAAACATTTCAAAGTCAGAAAGTATTACTGCAAAGGACCATGGTCAGACAACTCTGATCCAGACAAACTTCTGGACAGGGAATCACCATTGTCAATTGAAATATTAATGAAATTTCACAATTAGACTGAAACTTTGTATGAAATTGAAACATTGTATCAAAGAGACTGAAACATTGTATCAAAGAAACTGACACTTGGTATGAAACAAACATTGTATCAATTTTAATTGATATTTGCAACATTTAGGAACTGTAGCTATATTTTGGTATGGTCAACTATAATGATGAATTCATACATTGTTATTCACAACCATTATAATGTTCTTCTTTATGAAAAAAATGTGTCATGTATATTAATTATCCACAGTCTTTTAGGAATTACAGCTCCTCAGTTGGCTTACTTGAAATACACAACATCTGTTAAAAAGTTTATGAAAGCCACAGTTAAATATTACGCTAAAGTGAAAAAACCCTAAAGTTACAAATTACACGATAATTACATTGTCCATATTAAACATTAGGGCATCACATGTTCAGAAAAAGTACAATTCAACCTTTCACAGTATTGCCAAGATTGCTTTCAATTAAGGTTTCTCATCTTTTAATCATACAGTTACCATTTTAATGTTTTTTTTAATTATATGTTGTTGACAGGAAGATGTTCCCATAGTTTAATAGAAGTCATCAGTTTACATAAAACTGTGTATTTCATGTAAGTCCAATTAGGGATCTGGTACCTTTAACAGAAAAAGATCCAAAAAAATCATAATACTACCATTTTCAAAATAAGAAGGCAAAGTGAGCAGAATGCCATTGTTTTCATCAGATTCAAGATTTTATAGAAATGAGGACAAGAGCAGCGATGGTCTAGGGCTGTTCCATTTAGTGCAAATAATTCCAAAATTGAAATGGGTGTTAGTTATGCTGAAGAGCTCTCCGTACAATTCCCATCAAGGAATGTTGTGGCGTATCACTTTGACTACTGTTTTAAAATTGGTTGTGATTATCGAGGAGAATAAAAAGATATTTTGCTTGAGCTATATCAGGTTATGGAATGTATGATCACAAAATGCCTTTACCCATTGAAGACTACTCTTTATCTGCAGAATTTTCTGTTCTTTCAGGGGATGGTATTATTGATTTATTCTTCAAAGGCTTTTCAATCAAAGGGACAAAGCTGTTATCTTTTTTGCATTCTTTGATGATTTTTTCATGCAAATGTTTTTAACTCTGCTTGCTAGAGAGGAAGGCTAAATAACTTAGAAATGAAATTTCTCACAATTTTGGCAGGAGCAAGGTATAAAATCATTAAAAAAGTCATTTCCAGTCATTTTCAGAAACTTCACATCAAGATTGCAACTTTGTCCCTTTCAAACATTTCCATGAACTTTCTATGAATTTATACTTGAGATGTATGTATTTGTGACTTTCATTGGTCAGCTATCTGCAATGTTCGCAAACTTTTGGTTAAGTAACCAATTGGATGGCACGTTCTAAAACCTGAGGAGGTTGTTGATTATTCAGAAGTGGATCTTACTGAAGAATATTTATGAAAATTGTGGACTTTATTGCACAAAAATTACATTTCAGCGTGCTTTGATTTGCAGTTTTACACAATGCTTATACAACTTCACCAGTAAATATTTTACCACTACTTTGATTTAACATGCAAATTAGGTAATATCAAACACCAATAAGAAAAGAGTATGTTAATTAGCTTGAATAACAATAACTAGAACAGGGTGGCAAGTTTTTCATTCAAGTCAATAAAAGTGCCATAGTTCTAACTGGTCTTTTTTTTAAGGTCACAACTACAATTGCATACTTTTTAGTAGATTTTTAGAAGCAAAGTGTGCGACTGCCAAATATTTGCTGTCTAAATAAAAACTTTCAAACCTTTATTCAAAGATTTTGTGGCATTTTTAATTTACCCTCCCTGCAGTAGCTTTGGTAAAGTGTGGAATTTTAAAAGTTTCAAAATTTGAAAAACAGATCTTAAAATGTATGAATGTGCATATGAGTGATGCTGGAATGCATTTGTGTCTGTCTATGTTTGTGCAAAATTATGATCTTTTCAACACGTACAACATACTGATGACTTGCTTGTTACCAAACAGGTTCTTTCTTACTACTGTTGATCCATAAGGTGAGTTGATCAATCACAGAACACTTTACAACGGTGCATGTTGTCAGTAGTCTTAAAAGTAATCTGCTGTATAATTGGTTTGATTTTAATCTGATTATAAAGGTAGTATGTGCCTTGAAAATAAAAGGTTGCTCAAACTTTCCTCATGCAAACTTTCGACCATTCTCTTTTAAAAAAAGTAAAATTAGATCTCACCATGCAAGATTTGGCACTAAAGAAACAAATTATCCAACATTTACCTGAAATTTGAAATTCAAAAAGGCCACCATCCTTTTTTAGCTCATATTTGGTATGAATATAAATACCAAAAAGAGCTTATATGATGAGTCGGTGGCGTCTGTATGTCTGTATATTTGTGGGTATATGTATGTGTGGATGTATGTCCGTCACACGCAAAGGCTCCCATACCACCAAAGCTATCATCTCAGTATATTTGGTGTACTGGTAGATGCATGTGTTGAGGTGTGAATTTGTTCAAATGAACACGTCAGTGTCAAAAATGTGCAAATGAGGTCAGAAAAAGGGAAATCCTGCAAATGTGCAGGAGTGGTGGGATGCCAGTGACTTGAAACAGGCAAACTCCACTGATTTGAGTCATTTCCTGTCATTGTTTATGAACTGTTACATATTAACAGACCTGCTCAAACCATAGACAGTAGAGGGGAGGAAGACCGTCTATGGTCAAACTAAGAGGGGCTAGCTGCCTTTCTGCTATGCGTGTTGCTAAAGTTGACCTCCAGTACCTAAAGTTTCAGACCTTAATTACTTTTGTCATATTCTTGTTTTTCTGGTTTAATATTTCTTGTTGTTTTTCTGGTTGTACTGTGCAGAAATCATTGTCATAACATCAACGTAGAATTTTCCTGCACTGAACAGATAGAAACAACATTTATTGTTGATCTTTGGTACCCATACTGGTATGTACCAATTCTGATCAAATTTGAGCGACACCCTATAGTTGCGGTATTTTTTATCTTCTGTGGAGGAAAATAAAATTCCTGATTTTCACAAAACCATGCCTGTAAAATCTTTAGTTACTCTATAAAATGAGCCCCAACAAGTGGTAGGCTAAAAGTATACTGTCAATGAGAGTCCAAAGATTTATCCCTGAGGCATATTCTACAATAACATTCCCTCTAAAGAGATAATACTGACGTTTCAACCTTGGCTTATATCATTGCTGTTCTCAATAGCTGTAGTCATCTTGCCAACAAAGACCAAGTGTAATATACAATGTGGTTTCAGTTGTGGTTTCAGTATCAACTGTAGTTTTAATCAAATTGATTTGAATGATCCTTTCTTCACATATTGTGATGTCAGCGTTTCAAAGGTTCTTGGGGGAAAATGTTTGATTTGTTCTTGACCCTAAATATTGTTGTAATGGACCACAATTTGTAAAATAACTTTTAACACAATGGTCTAGCCCAATTACATAGCTAACAATGGCAAAGTTGGACATCTATACAGGAAAACGGGGGTTAAAGGGTTATAAGAAATGAGGGTAGATGAGGTATGGGAACACATCAATTTCAGTATCATGAAAAGATATGCGGTTTTGCGAAAAGATATCAGAAATATGAATTATGACATGGTGTAAAATTTGCAGTTTTGATAGGGATTCCCTTCTAGTTTTAAAATGATTTTACTTTCAATCTACCATGTAAGTCAGAATGTGCCATTGGCTGTCAAAACTCATCTGTACAGTCTCCAAGACTGTTTTGTGAATCAGAACCTGTCATACACCATCAAATCTCTGCAGTATGTATCAGGCTTTCTTGGCTGTGAAAACTTACATATGAGTTGAGCTTTATGATCGGTCATCAATATTGATATCATCTATGTTTCTGTATCATGTAAATAATTGATATATGATAGAAATTTCAAATTAATCAAATTATCTTCATTTTATGTCTATGAAGGAAGGGGGCACTAATGAATGTTAGATAAATATCCAAGAAAATCATCCATAAAATAATAAAATTTGAATTGTAATTAAGCAATAAAGCACCCCAAGCGACGATATACCACAAGATTTTGACCAGTTCACGACATATATGCACGAGCGATAGCGAATGCATGTATGAAGTGAACTGATCGCTGGGAGTGATTTATTGTTATTAAATCATAACAGTATATTGAAATTCTGGTGTGGAACGTCAAAAACAGATTTTTGCTCAAGCTGAGAGCTCACGTGTATGCCAGCTGTGGTATATCGCCGATATACCACAGTTTTTTCACGTCTCAACCAATTAGATCACTGTATTTGCACCATCAGTATAATAGACCGTATCTTACATCATGACCAGGAAGAATTAATACACCTAATTTGTGACCAAATTGCTGAAATCACCCCTCACATGGCAGAAGATGTATAGTTTGTTTGTTTGTTTGGGTTTTTAGGGAAGACAGCAGAGGCCTGTATGTAATAAAATATCAAATATGGTGACTAGTACATAGAACTAGCCTGGAATCTAGCCACACACACTTTCAGCTTCTGGTATTTACCATGCTCTGGTTTCTCATTTATAAAACTGTTTCATTTGAATGTGAAGGACTCCAGCTAAGAATTATTATATCATACCAGTATATTGATGGTGCAAATACTGCAATCTGATTGGTGAAGATGCGAAGAGAACCGTGGTATATTGGCGATATACCACGGCTGGCATACGTGTGAGCTCTCAGCTTGAGCAAAAATCCGTTTATGACGTTCCACGCAAGAATTTCAATGTACTGTTATGATAAAATAGCAATAAATCACACCAAGCAACGATTTTTACCAGCTCACTTCATATATGCATTCGCTTAATTATGTCATTGACACATGACTCACTTCTGGCGGAGCTACATATACCAGTAGTGTACAATGTTAAGGAGACAGAGCAGTGTGCCATATGTTAACCCTTTGAGCAGCGAATTCTATATAAGAACCCCCGTCAATTTTTCTCAGATTTTTGCCAAAATTTTGAGAAAAAACTGTAGCCAAAGGAAATGTGATGTCCATTTGGTCAAAAATTATAAAAAATACCGCAACTATACGGTGTTGCTCAAATTTGATCAGAATTGATATATACCAGTATGGTTACCAAAGATCAACAATAAGTATTGTTTCTATCTATTCAGCGCAGGAAAATTCTACGTTAATGTTATGACAATGATTTCTGCACAGTACAACCAGAAAAACAACAAGAAATATTTAAACCAGAAAAAAAGAACGACAAAAGTAAATAAGGTCTGAAACTTTAGGTACTGGATGACAACTTCAGCAACATGCACAGCACTACAGCTAGCCCCTCTTAGTTTGAGCATAGACAGTCTTCCCCCCTCTACTGTCTATGGTTTGAGCAGGTCTGTTAACATGTAACAGTTCATAAACAATGACAGGATATGACTCAAGCCTGTTTCAGTCACTGGCATGCCATCACTCCTGCACATTTGGAGGATTTCCCTTTTTCTTACCTCATTTGCACATTTTTGACACTGACATGTTCATTTGAACAAATTCACATCTCAACCCCTGCATCTACTTGTACACCAAATACTGAGATTGTAGCTTTGGCGGTATGGGAGCCTTTGTGTGTGACGGACATACATCCGCACATACATACCCACAAACATACAGACGCCACTGACTCATCATATAAGCTCTTTTTGGTATTTATATACAAAACCAAATATGAGCTAAAAATTACAGAAAAATTCATAATAATTGGTAAAATTTTGGTGGGAGAAAAGCGCTCAAAGGGTTAATATCATGCATATCAATGAAGTAACTATCAATGGCATTCATTGCCAATTTAACTAGAGGTAAAAATTTAGAGTTTGACTTTCAAGAGTCACAAGTGGACGTAAATGTTTGTCTGCTGGAGTCCTACAGTGTAAGTTCTCGGCTATGTGCAAACAACACAAGAGAGATTGAGTTCCCAAGATTACTTTTAATTAATTAATCTGTACATTAGTTTAATCATCTGTACAAGTCTTGAAAGTCTATAAGACTAAATACACCAACAGCATCCGCTGCTCAACTGTACAGGCAAAATGAGACAACTTACTTTATAGATGTAACGTGCATTCCCATTGGGTGTGGGAATGGGAAATCTGTAATGCAGCACTTACTTCACCAATTGAAAATCGTGAAACAAATTGTGATTAGCAGTTCAGTCATAGCAATTAATGAAGACATACCAGGAACTCATCAAGGGTTCTAAATGAAAGGTCAACCCTGATTGGCTATTTAAAATGTAAAATATCCCCCTTCGCAAAATACACTTCACATTTGAAAAAATTTTTACAATAGCTATGAAATCTGGTACATTTACTCTGCATTTCTTCTGAAGGGGAGACTTGATAAAGGGTGAACTACCACTGACTGACAGATGGTATTAACCCTCCCCGCGGTAGACTTTGGTACGCCCCTATTGCTTTCAATAGGGTTATAACGAACTGTTACAGCAAAGCAAAGTTGGTGGTTTATGAATGCTCCTCAGAAGCAGACCAAACACAGGCACTCATGGGCTGGGTAAGTCTGCTTGATCGATTCATTGAATGCTCGATCTATCGATCATGTACTCGTTGCTCTACCCTCCACCACGACTAAAATACACGCAACTAAATACACTAAGGCTAAATAAACCAGCCTTGGTGTATTTTATTTGCGGTGGAATGCAAAGTAACGCGTATGCGATCGATCGATCAAGTAGCCCACGAGCGCCTGTGAGACCAAACAAGTTAAGTTTATACATTCAGTACTATTATTAAAATAAAATTGTCAAAATTTACACTTACTTGGGATGAAATGGCTACAATGAATTTGACAGAATGGAGGAAACGATTCAAGCTTACTATACAACAAGAACGCTCTATCAAAATGTTTATTTAAATGGAATATCACATTTAAAATAAATGATCCCAATAATAAACAGTCAAAACTACAGAAATTTTGTTAAAAGGGGATTATTTTGAGGTTCCATATGACACCAATTACAAAATGTTACAAACCCGTTCTTTTGGTGTTTCTGAAAATATGAAATTGCTTTCAAAATATGTTCACATGAGTTTCATTATATTACAGCCGAAAAACTACTTTATAGCTGTTTTATTAGAAGTTCAAGAAAAATCAAATATTTGCAAACTTTGCTGGCCATGTTCAATGTCCAAGGCATTAAAATACACTAACAATGACATTTACAATTTCTAAACATGTGTTGTACAGTTGATTGGTTGCTGTGAATTTTGCATACATCCATATATGGTAAAAAGGGCGTGTCAGCCATTTTTGTATGGCCCTCCAAGTGCAAATCATTGATTGGCTAGAATTACTGGTGACTGAGTGCCTTTAATACAAAGACTCTAAGTGTTTAGGGTGCACCTACATTACTGAACAAATAGGGATACAGTTTTTCAGTGTCATGCTCGTGGAATTTTTGAGCTTGTTCACCCCAATTCCCTGTAAATAGGTCAACAATCACCATTGATAACCATGGGTTTGGGCTAAAGATTTCAGATATCCAAGCCTGATGAGGTAAACATACACGGAGGACATTTTACTTTAGGTTGTGATTTTAAAAAAGGACATGCTTGCAGGCAATGGAAATCTAAAGGTGAGCGTTACATAAAACATTGAGTGGAACATGGAAACATGAGAAATAAAACGTTAAAGCAAAAATTATTTAAAAGTTTATAGAATAATGAAAAGTAAATATATTCACAACAATGTTAAAGCTCACACAGTCAAAACAGGTATATGATTATTTTGGTGTTCAGGATACCCTATCTTCCTTAATATCTAAAGCTGTCACCCTCCCCTATTCTGCCCCCCCCCCCACCCCAATGTCTATCTGGTAGAAGCCCATCTTCCATAGAACACATTAGGGCTATACTAAAACTTTGCACTAAAAATGTAAAATTTAATGAGAATTACTCTGTCTCTTAATCAATTTCAAGCAGTGATGGCACTCTAAGCAGGTACACCAATTCTACGGCTGACTTCAGCGCAACTCAGAAACATGGATACTTCAACGCTATACCTGGATATGAGGCTTTTGTGTCAGAGCATGAGGTCCAACATATCTTGCAAACTCCTGCTATCTTCAAGCAAAAGCACTCTTTAGTATTACTGATATTATTGAATTTTGAATACCAGCACTATTATCTCATAACTAATACAGGGTCTATGAACTAAAAAGCTTTCTATTTTGCTGGACTTTTGAACAATTTTCAGGAACTTTTGGGGGCCAAAAATGCCATTTTCCAGGTATCATTTAAGGATATATCATTTATATATATATCACTTACATACTTTTTACGACATTTCACTTTTTTGGCAATTTTTGGTGGCTTATCAATTTTCCAGGACACAAGGAGGCTATAAATTTCAGGACTTTCCAGGTGCGTACAGACCCTGCATGTATGATCGTACCCTGTCAGTTTTGTGTTTTACACCTGCAGGGAAGTTGTGACCATGGTGTACGCTTTATTAGAGTACAATCACTGCTTAGAATTTGGTTATTTTCTACCACATTCCAGCTGGGACACATAACAGAGGTTGGCTGGTCACAATGCTAGTCAGATTTATGCTGATTAGATGGCTGTCAATTTAATTTCTTTGTGAGCTTTTAACTATATATACGCCGCATTAAGGTAGTATGCACCTCGAAAGTGACACTTAAACTTTTACTCAAACTTTCCTCTGAAACTTTAAAACAATTCTCTTATTAAATTAAGAACAAAAATCAGGGGTCATCGTGCAAAGTTTTGTGCTAGAGAAACAAATAACCAAACATTTACCAATATTTGAAATTCAAAATGGCCGCCATCACTATGTTAACTCTATGGGGAAGTAAAATTTCCGATTTTCAAAAAAACTAAGACGATGAATATTTTTCTTACTCCAAGAACTTTAAAATGAGCTCCCATAAGTGGTAAACCGGGAAAGAATTATAAAAGTTTGAGAGTCTGAGTATCTGTCCCCGAGGCGAATTCTACCTTAATGCCAAAAGTACTCCAAGGCAGAGAAATCAAAACAATGAAAATCCACAATTAAAAAAAACATGTCCTGATTATGAATGCTGCTGACTGCTACCATGCACAAACAAAAAATAAAAAAAACAAATAAATAACAATGTTGATATTTGTAAGCAAGGATACATCCTCTGAAATAATTTGATAAAAATAAAAGAAAATTTGTACACATCTGTACACGAGTTTCAATAATTGAAAAAAAAAATCACGCTCAAATTGCCTCCTTCCCTAGGCCTAGATGAAAATGGCACGCACATCCATGGAACTTGAAACACACAGTTATTTACTAGGAAATGTCAAGTGGATGTGTATGAATGGTAAGTCATTCAATAGCATTGATTGCAATTTCAGGTTTGTTACTAAGTATAGCAACACGCGCACGACATCAGCCAACGCTGCCTAAAATTCGGGCAAAGCATAATGTTGCATGCGCGGCTGTTGTTGCAGCTTGTAGTCTGAGCCATAAATTCATACAAATTAATGTGACTTTTAGTAGCCATTGTAACACTAGCAGGTTTTATTTTTATCGTTTATGCAGGAAATGCAGACAAATATTTATTTATGCATATTAATGGGAGAAAAAAATGACATTTGCGATCAGCGCTAGTGTTTTCTGTTCAGGAACAAATGTATCAGTGTTGTCATTTACATAGTGAAAAGAACAACAACTGGAAGAGACGGATGAAAGTACAAAGTTTCAAAAGTCTATGAAACAAAATGCCAACATATTTTACACTTGCAGGTTTACCAATGGAATATTTTTTGCCTTTGGCCCTCGTGGAAAAAAAAATCTACTGGTGATAAATGATCAATTTGATCAAACAACTTTCTTCAGAAATCTTCATATGAGGTTGATGGAAAATTAGCCTAACAATGTACATTGTAACCGTTGGTTTTCATTTGGTTACAAAAATTGAATGAACAAACAAGTTTTTGGACTTCATGATTAACAAAAACGGCTAAAATTACACAGTATAGCATGTCTTCATTGTGATATTCCAGATCAAAATTTACACAGATTTCATCTTTCATCAATTTAGAAATTCAACAATATTAATCTCATCATGAATCATTTTTCATTTGCCATTTTTCGGATTTTGTTGATCATTTTCTCTTTGGTCAGTTGGAATACAATTATTCCAATCCAAAACTCTTTGGTGACTGGTTTGATCAGCTGCCCTATACTTGGATTCTGATTCAGTTTGGATTCACCAATATTACCCAGAATTCAAGTGGTGGGCAACAATCTTGATTCTCAACTGCGATTCAAAATTTTGCATTTGTAATCATCTTGGATGCCATACTTCAACCAGTGAATGTACCATGCCTTACAAGCACGCAACACACTGATCAATTTCCTTTCTGATATCTGTATAAAATATTAATACCTTTTGAACGAAAATTACCGCGCCAACTCTGACAAAATAAAGGCTTTCAATTTGCTGCGCGAAAATCCCGCATATTTTTCATATCACATGCATTTTTACATGAGTTTTGATTTGATGGGAACTTTGCTGCGCTCAGAGTCCATTCTGGGTGTCTGCAATGATCTCAGAAGACTGGTGAGTTGAGGATGAAGAATCGTTCCTCTTCTTTCTATAAATGAGAAAACAAAGAAAATTGACAAGGCACTTGAGAGAGCTTTTATCTAACTATTGAGGTACTGATGGTGAGTCACTCCATTTACAATGGTTTGCTGTGAAGTATTGGCAGCCATATTGGATCATATCACAAAACAAATCAACATGCATCTGTATGACATATGAAGTAATCCTTGTACCAAGTTTGAATGAAATCGCTCCTCGCATCTCTGAGATATCTGCGTGAAAGGACGGATGCATGCATGCACGAACGCACGCACGGACCCACACAAGGACATTACCAAACCTATAAGTCCCCCCGGATAGTGTCCGTGGGGACTCAAACCATCTGCACAAAGTTTCATCAAATTTGGTACAGTCGTACCAGAAACAGCGCTCTAATCTCTAATTATGCAAATTAGACCTAACTATGCATGCCACACCAATATAAATAGACCTGCTTATGTATGCCATAGTGTAGTATCCTTGTACCAAGTTTAAAAAGAATTGGCACAGGAATATCTCAGATATCTGCATTCATAAGCCCCTATGCATAGACACAGCATTAATATTAATTTCATCCTGGAACCCCTGTGGATCATACCTGGGCACCCTGTGGATGGATATCAAATACAGGAAAGAAAACAGCCGTCACACAGCCATTTATGATCGAATCATTACAAAAATCTGCATGCATATATATGTGATAAGGATTAATATAGGTACCAACTTTCAATGCAATCGCGCCCAGCATCGCTGAGAAATTTATGTGAACGAACGCACAGTCGTAAAATAT
>LD343727.1:309247-333210 GCA_001465055.1 Ptychodera flava | reverse complement strand
CTTGACAGACGGAAGTATTGACAGACGGAAGTAGTTGACACCAGCATACTGGTTTTTCAACTCTAATACCTTCTCTGTCTATAAATAGACACGAGAAGGTAAAAACACAGAAAAAAATAAACATAGAATCAATATTTAACAGTTTTCTCAATAAGCCCGATCATTCTTGTAACTATATGCCTTTAATGGTAACCGTTATATGTCACCACATGGTTCAATAGTTTTAGTACGACTGCTATGTTGTTGCAATGTAAGAATCATGGCTAGGTTTTGGTGACAGAATATCGCCAACCATGGTAAATTCTGTCAGAAAAGTTTTTGTTTCAAAAAATTACAAAAAATAACATGAGAACATGTGAATGCAAAACAAAGAATTTTATGTAACACAGTAACCACATATGCTTTGATTGTCTGTATGGCTAAAAAAGGAGACCATAAACTGTATATAATATATCATGGAGATCAGGGTTCTCCACAAGTGGATTTTGAGGGATGGCCATCCCTCTGTGTTTTAGAGCAATCTATTCATATGTTAATAACTGTACAAAAGAATACATTTTCACAACAACAGAATATGCAAATTATGCATTGATATGTAAATTTGCCACCCCTCTGTTTTTTCCAAGCTGTGGAGAACATTGGAGATATCTGTAAAATCTTTACCTTGATCCATTTGAGTAGTTTATTGATTGCAGTAATTGCCACTGGTTTAGTCACCAAGGGACCAAAGGTTGCATACAACTCAAACCCTGATGTAATCTGCAGAAGTGACAGACATCCACAGAATATTTGATATCATCACAACACAGTTATCGGCACAAAAGGGACATTATGCAGCAGATATACTCACACGGGAAGACAACAACTTTTTTGCATTTCATTAGCCTTGAAGGAAAATTTTTGAGATTTTCGAATAACTAAGACAGTTAAACTTTTCCTTTCTCCAAGAGCTTTAAAATGAGCCCCATACAAGTGGTATATCAGAAAAGAATTGTAGAAATTTGACTCTGAATATCTGTCCCTGAGGGTCTCCAGGCCTAGAGTGAGGTCGTTAATATTTTGTAATAAATATTAGATGAAAAGATGAAATCAATATTGAGATCAGTAAGATCAGTGCGACTTACCCAGCCAAGGAGTGTTTCTTTCTCCGTGGCATGGAACAGTATCTTCAGAGGCCTTGAGCAGTGTATCCTCTGATGCAGGAAATGATACATACTGAACAACCTGAAAGAATGCAGAAAACAGAGTTAACCCTTTGTGCACCAAAGTCAATTTTTGTCGCCTTTACAGAATGTACCCCAGTCAAAATTTTTTCATAGTTTTGCCAAAATTTTGATGAAAAACTGTAGCCGATGAAATGTGATGTCTGTTTGTTCCAAAATTATCAAAAAAATTACAGGAAAATTCAAAAAATTGGTAAAATGTTGCACTAAATGTTGCCGGGAAAAATTACAGCACTCAAAGGGCTAATACTTACTACATCAGTGGAGACAAAACTACAGTTTTTCTGTGGAGTTTGTCGCTTTACAAATAAATTATTATTATTATTACATCGTGGTGCAAAACGAGCAAGTTTTGAAGATCAGCACTCTTGGTTACGTTACTGAACAATGGTACTCAGTTCAGGAATTGTGTTTATATTTCATACTATGACTTAGATCATATTTACCTTTTGTTTTGAACTTTGGTGGAATGACTAAAAATTACAGCGGAATCTGCTCAGTACCCCCGTAAAGCAATGCAGTCCCCCATCTTCCTTGTAGCTGATAAATTTCACTTAGGGCCCATCAAAAGAGTTTATGCCACAAAACGAGTTTACTACTACTAACATTCCATTAAGCATGGGTGATACACACCTTTTACCATATAAGGATATATGCAAATACATGCAAATTTACTGCATCCTGGCAACTTTTTTGCATGTCACATGTGCTTTTCAATAACGTCGTCTGCTCTCTGTAAAATGTTCAAAAGTCAACAAGAGAAAGTTTCAAGATTTATAAAGATTTGCTGTTGAAATCAAAGATGACAATTTTTTTTGACCAACCTCTCTCTCTGCTTTAGATCTGTGTAAGGTGGTTCCCACGCTGGACTGGTAAACTGCGCCGTGCTCCTGGACTTGTAAAGGAAGTGTCTGAGATCGCTGATACCGACCTGGGCCACTTTATAGCTGTCGTGGTTCAGTGAGTCCCGTATTGCTTGCAAGCAGCCGTGCTTCCGTAACCTCTGTTGAGAGTGAACAATGTTTGAGGTAAGTACATGCAATCATCAAGTTCAGGGACTCTGTGGTTCATATTATGAGAAGGAACAAACTTTAACCCTTTGAGCGCCAAAGTCTATTTTTGTCCCTGTTATGAAATAAACCCCATTCAATTTTTCTCAGATTTTTGCCAAAATTTTGAGAAAAAACTGTAGCCAATGAAATGTGATGTCCATTTGGTCCAAAATTATCAAAAAAATTACAGAAAAATTCATAAAAATTGGCAAAATCTTGCACTAAAATTTTGGCAGGAGAAAATTACAGCACTCAAAGGGTTAAAAGTCTTGTCCAACAAAAACTCCTGGATGACACTCCGACAGACATACAAACTTAAAATCTTTTGTGCAAATAATCGGAATAAAAAAATATCATACCTTTGACAGATCTTTGATGTCAGTAATAACACATTAAATTTTAATGTATACCACTGACCTTCCTTACCATCAAAAGCTGATTTTGTAAATAAATATATTCATCAACAAAAAGCATGTAAGCATTGAATGGGTATGCAACTCACACCACACATCATTCCTGGAGTAAATTTATCAAATAGCCATCTACTGCTTGTGGCGTGACGCACAGTTAATATTCATTTATGCAAAGTGAATTAACAAGTATTATATCACATCAGTGTATTCATGGTGCAAATACTGTGATCTGATTGGTCAAGATGTGAAAATTACAATGCTATATTCACAATATGGCATGTTTGGAACAGGCAGAAGCTCTCAGCTAGAGAAAAATTTCCTTGTTCGCGTTTCATGCCAAATTTCAATTTAATATTATGACCACCTCAGCAATGGGTATACCACTCGAGTTAGGCCAGCTCACCCCATATATGCACTTGCTATCACTCGTGCACATATGTTGTAAACTGATCAAAATGGCTTGGTATACTGTTATTGGTTTTTTGTTTAACTATGCAGTTCCAGAGAATTTAAAGGGAATGTATTAGTTTTTCATCGAGTGAGCACTGCATGAAAATTCCACTAGATTCAAAGCCTGACAGATCAGCTGATGGTAAATGTGACATTGAAACAAACCTCAAATATTTTCTGTCTGCAATCGGATAAGGTAAAGAAGAGTTCCTTGTCAACGGTCAGCAAGAGTAGACACGCATCGGTGTCGTCAAGGTATGAGACATGTGCGTGTAGAAAGCCACTGTTGTCAAATTTGGGCAGACATATCGGAGTCCAGGACTCGGCTGCCTGGAACGATGTGGAGGCACTTACAAGGTTGAAAATTAGGTGAAGATCTGAAAATAAAGACGGACAATAACATTAGACGGTGAACAGAGACTTGGCACTATCATCCCTATTTTCTAATGTACCAGTCCAACACTGCCTTCGAAACAATAGGGTTACGACAAATTTAGGGGTGGACGATTTGATTTTTGAGCCCTTGTATCCAATGTTTGTAATAGTACCGGTATAGCATATTTCAGAATAATATGAGATTATTATGAAAATACTGCAATGGATGCACGAGGACATTGACGCAGCATATCGCCCGATGCAAAGCGGAGGGCAATGCGCAGCGCCAATATCCGAGTGCATCCTTTGTAGTATTTTCGCGATAAGCTCATTATTATACATCTTATACTACTGACTGAGACATCAACTTGTCCGACTATTGACTGTTTTCGTGCAATGTCAATGATTAATCTTCTGAATTATAGCACAAGTGCGGAACGCGATCTTGGACACGCTTCTGCAACTTTTGAATAGTTTGTGTACATTACACATGTACATACAGAGCGCGTGCGCGAACATGTTCTGGCACTCGTCCAATGAGTCCCTTGAAACTGTTCAACAGTGAACGTGCAGATACAGCTGCAGGGGATGGGGCGCAATAAAAAAACTTACAACACAAAATTCTATTGTTCTCGATGGTAGATGTATAATAATGCAGCAAATGCAAATGTTCATAATACACGTATCTGTAATGGCAAATGATGGTTGGCTGTTTTCCATAGAGCTGCATCTAACAGAGAAAACGACCACATCAGAATGGAAGGAAACATGAATGCATGAAAGAGGTATCTACACGAGACAGGCACAGGATAATAACACTTACAAGTAGAGGGTGGGATGGTGAGACGACGCACATGAAAAGACAGTCATTTAAACATGAAAATCAATGTATGAAGAAAGAATGTCTGCCTTGGGAGTAAGGGAGATATGCACACTTATTTGACTTTTGAGAAGTAAATAAAATCTGATATTGACTTGAAAAGATTAGATCTATACTGACCTGCTGGGTGTAGAACATACTTCTTCATCCTAACTAAGGCTATTAATTGATTTTTAGAAATAAGAATAGAAAAGACTAGATCCTGCAAGAAAACAAAGACACTCATTAGTTTTGTCTTCTCAGAATCATTTTTAAGTTGGTTTTTGTATTTGCACGTGCGGGAGTGTAAACTCTAAGAACAAACTCTTTGGCCACAAATTTGTTTGATGGGACACCCTCAACGACAGGGCAAATGAGGTGATGTGCTGAAGTTGACACAGCGTGAACCACATTATACCTGACCCCATCCTCTCGTTGAGGGCGTGCCATAAACAACTTTGGACTGTGAAAGAGTCTACGTATGCTGCTTTTGTGGCATGGAGATAGTAAGGTAGGATATGCCTCAGGGACCGTTTTTGGACTCTCAAATTTTTACAATTCTTTCTGATTTACAATTTGTTGGGTGCTCATTTTAAAAACTCTTGGAGTAATAAAAATTTTCATCGTCAAAATTACACATCATCAAAAACATGACTGGTTAAAAAAGACATCGATATTCGCCATCAGATATTCTGTTCTATTGATGAGATGTACAGTGGCAAACTCACAGATTTTCTCAGATTTTTTGAAATACAAAGAGCCTCCAAAGACATGGTTTATCTCATTTTCGATGAACGTATACAAAAATCACAAATTCTCTCTGGTACAAGACTGGCCCCATATACTTACCCTAACTTTAGCGCTGTGCATACTTTGAGCTATAATATCTCTGACTGTACTTGACATTGGCAAACATCTTACAGCTTGCAATAGAAAGCTAGGATCAGTATCAATCAACTTCAATAAATTATCAATAAATTTTTCAGTCCCTGTGGAAAGAATATGTGAAAAAAAAAATTGGTAGCATTAGAAATATTGATTAAAAAATAATCAGTAGAATTGAAACCTTGCCACGAAAAAAACAGTGTTTATTCTGACTTTTGTTCATACTGGACTGGTCACAGGCTCACCGGTAGTTTTTGCGAAAAATAGAGTATTTTATCTTTCCAAATAGAGATGAGATACAGATAGCAGCCATTTTGAATTTCAAATGTCAATAAATGTTTGGTACTTGGTTTCTCTGTTACAAAAACTTGCACTGTGACCAAGAGAATGGTTGAATGTTTGCTTGAGGAACGTTTGAGCAAAAGTTTAAGTTTTTCAATTTTGAGGGCGCGAAAAACCATAAAAAGAATTCTTAAATGACTGTTGAAATGATTAATCGGAAAATGTTTTTTCATATTTACAGTCACAGAGGTACAAAACCAGAGAACTTTATAGTTTATGTGTATAGAATTAGTTTTGCTGTACACCATATGTTTTACCACTATTGAGAGTTACAGCGAGACCTTGTTGTCGATACATAGCAAAGAAATTCTGATGGATGATCAAAGCCTACAGCTTTCAAGCTATATTGTTTGCACGGTGTAAGAGAGTATGGTTTGACTTAATCAAGTCTGTATTTGCAGTTACCTGTCAAAAGTCTTCGTAAGTCATAATTTCTTCTCTGTTGAAATATTCTATTTAATTGGCTGAATGTTAAAACACTAACAATCTGATTGTAAACATATGTTAATTGCACAATTAACTGTGGATCAAAAAGAACAAAGAGATATTAAAAGTTAGATACATGCTTTCAAATATAACACTTTTCATTCTTTTAAGGCAATACACAATTGTTTCTACTACAAAACCAGCTTTCTTCTTTTCCATTTGTTCTGATGGCTGACATACTATAATATTTAAAGTTCCATGGCTCTCTTGCTTGTTTTTAACCCTTTGAGTGCCATAATTGTTCCCACCAAAATTTTAGTGAAACATTTTTACCAATTTCTATGGATTTTTCTGTATTGATAATTTTGGACCAAATGGACATCAAATTTCATTTGCCACAGTTTTTTATCAAAATTTTGACAAAAATCTGAAAAAAATTGACGTGAATATATTTTCTGAGGGTGACAAAAGTTGACTTTGGCATTCAAAGGGTTAATATCCCCCAAAGATGGTCTATGTGTATGGTCAGCTTGTTGCCATGTTTTTCAAATACTGGTAGGTATCAAATTGTCATCAATGGGTGGTAAGGGGAGGGAGAGGTGTTCAGAGAGGGTGTTGCCCCCTTTATTGATCAGAAAAACTTTACTGAGAATGTAGAAGGACATAAAAACTGAACAATCTATCAATTTGTCCTCTGTAAAGCTAACACAGAACATATAGCAACTCTATACCTTTTCTCTCTATCATCATTCCAATTTTTCTCTGTTTGTGTGTGTGTGTCTCTCTCTCTCTCTCTTTCTCTCTCTCTCTCCCTTTCTCCAAATACACATATATAACTTACAAATCAAACAGAACTCTAATTTGTATGATACCTTTGAGCTAAAAGTTTTCTGCATCATTTGCCGAGGAAACAAATTTAACGACATTGAGCTATTCGCATAAAATCTTAAAATGTGATAACACTTTACCAATTTTTGTTGCAGATTTTGAAAGTAGAGGTTGATATGTTTAGAGTCACTCACCTGTTGTGGAGATTCTTGTGTACTAGACACAGCTACTAGAATTAATGGTAATCTAACAAGAAATATAAACTTGTGATCCCCTGCAGTTATGGACCTGAGATAAAAGAGACAAGAGTACATTATGAACTGGATAATATACCTTGGATAAAGTGGCTGATGACGTGTCAAAATTCATCAATATTCTAAGAGGTATGTTTCTACCTAGCAATTATAAAAGCCACGCTAAGACATGCACATTTCTACAACAAAGAAATGTACTCAATGTTGAACCAACGCGTTCCTACACACTCTTATAAACCAGGGGCCGTATACTTCTGGAAAAATCATGAACAATATTTGTGAATCATGTATAATTTCGGTATAAGAGTGTTGGGGAACAACTTTCACTTTCCCAACGTCTGTAAATGCTGATCTTACCTGATACTGTTTTTATCTGCTTGTACAAAAGACACTAAAGCCTGCATGACACCCATGAGAGTCACTAGCCTGTCCTCGGCTCCATACCTGTCAATAAACCATATTGTATACAGTACTTATGACAGGAAACACAAGAATAAGCTTGTAAGAGAATGTGAATAAATACAATGTTCAACAAACTCCGTCTAGCAAAGTTTCTCAAGATCCATACAAATTTTGAACTGAAACATTTTTTTTACGACATCAAAGTCCTTAAAGACCAATAAGCTGTATCTTTTTTGCTTTTTTTTTTACGATAAGATGGTTTGAAATTAAATTCTCACATAAACAATAATGCTTACTGAAGTGTGACCACGTTTCTAAACATTGGGGATGAATGCACAACTTGAAATTTTAAGAACTGAATTTTTGACTTGCAATTCAACTATGGCTTATGCAAATACGCATACAGGCGGCTGAATTAAATTGACCAAAGTCATTACCAAGGATTTAAATGCCACATTTTCAAACACAACTTGTTACCAGATTCAAAACCAAAATATCAATTGATCAAAGATTGGATAGTTTTTCGGTGAGTAAACTGCAACAAAAGATACAGCTAATCACTCTGATTATGGATAGTATGGGTATTTGAATTTTTTACTTGGAAACAAAGATAAGCAGAAGAGTGATTGTTGCTGTTATATTGTATAACAACACCATTAATTAACTTTCATTTTTAAATTATATGTTTAAACATTAATTTTCTTTTATAGTTAAATTCACCTGGATCAATTTTTAATATCGTATTGGCAATTCTGTTGGAAGCACTTCTGGTTTGTACTTTAAAAAATTTCCAAGACTGGACAAATGTTTAAATTAACACAGTCCTAGGGGGTCTAGTCACTTCACATGGCTGGGAGGGCCCCCTCAAAAACCATGGCCATGTATTCTTCAAATGCCCCATTGCGAATAAACAAGTGTTTTGCCTTTAAGATTATGTGTGTAGGTGATCTGTTTTTTTTTCAAAATTTAACTCCAAATTTGTTGATGGTTATTCTTTGAATGAGTTGATATTTATACATGTCTCACCTTGAATAGATGGGCTTTCCTGCTTCACTTAGAATAAATATGTGTTTTTTATGTGATTTCCACTCAGCACTCTGTACATCTGAAACAGATTCACACACATGTTTTTGTTAAGATCTACTATAAATTACATCTGAATATATTATATTTGTAATATTTAAGCAATAATGTACCGGTACCCCTCAAGCAAACTTAGTATTCCATAATATACTCAACTTCACCTCCCACATATTGTCATGCAAAGTGCTTTTCGTCCATTATGGGCCGAGAGAGAGTACATTATTGCTATTATTTTACAGTTTTGGAGATGCCCATAAATTTGCAGATATGGAAAACATCTGGGGCCACAATTCTGGATAATTGGATACATAATCAGTAATAGTATTGCAACACAAAATTTACTGGTATTGACAAAGCTGTAACGTAATGACTTAATATCATTATCTGATGGACGGATGGACCGTAAAAATGGCAACTTCGTGCACATGTTCCAGAGTGTCAGAGATGATAGGACCATTCATAGCTGTAAGAAAATATTCCATTTCAGAAGTTGTTAATTTAAAATGTAATTTTCTTGAATCATAAGCTTTCAAAGAATTTAAGTAAATCATGGAATAATCACGGCTCTATGCCAAATCATTAATCTGCAATCTGCGATTGACGTGGTGACACTCAGAATTTTTGTTCGAATCAATGACAATAACATAGTCAATGCATTTTTGGAAATTAATTTGCACACATGTACACAGCCCTGACCATTGATAAGTTGTCATTGTTGCACAAACACCAAAACTTGAACTCTACCTCGGCTCATGACAGATACACCCCTGCCTGAAACACTGTCCTGTGTTGGAGTACTATTGGAAATTTCGTTTCAGCTGCGTATAATAATTCTTGTTGGTTAATTCAACCAAATTCTCACTGTAATGGCATATACATCTTATTTTATTCAGAACCTGTTTTCTCCACTTGACACCTTTTTCAAGGTACTCTAGAATATTCACACCTTAAAGTTTCGTTTTGTATTTGAAAATACATTTTGCCGATATGATTAGGTAACAGCTCTTCACACAACTTAGTAAAGCCAGTCATCATGATATCCACTGTATCAACCTTTTGAGTGCTGTAATTTTTCCCACCAAAATTTTAGTGCAATATTTTAACAAATTGTGTGAATTTTTCTGTAATTTTTTAAATAATTTTTGACTGAATGGACATCACATTGCATTGGCTACAGTTCTTTATGAAAATCTTGGCAAAAATCTGAAAAAATTGGCATATATTCTATTAAGGCAACAAAATTGACTTTGGCATTCAAAGGTTAATATTATTTCTTCACATCAAAACAAGAGACGAGGTGAAATGTCCGCAAAAGGAATTTCTACAGAACCAACTTAAATATTTATAGACATTATTAAGAGATAATTTAGGTTTTTTCTTTGAAATGGTGGTGAACTTATAGCACACAGCTTTTTACTGGTATCTGGAAAGGATTTCAGAAGGATTTAAGGATTGATCTACTAGATCGATATGTCTGTTTGGGGTTTCATTTGAACAGGTTTCATCATGTTCACTACCAGCTACTAAATGTTCAACTGACAGAAATGCACTTTGTTGCTCATTACCAAAATATATAGGACAAATGACATTCATACAGTCCTATATATAACTGCTTCTGATTGGTTGGTTGTCACTATTCACAGCGACTTAGGGAGTCTATTGTGTATAACTCAATTATAATGGTAAGATTCAGCCAACCAATTGAATAACAGCTTCCGAGATGCTACACATTAGCCCATATCTAATGCACGATATAGATGTCGTATTTTGATCGGCATAGGAAAGCATTCCATTTTCATTACACTGTGGTTTTGCATGACAGATAATAAAACTTTATCATATCATGAACAGTATCCATTACTACCTACCAGTACTTGCAGACAATACCCACTATTTGCCTACTTACAGACAACGCTTGCCTTTCTCTTGGTTGGGAAAGTACAAAGCGATTATCGTTTTAATTTTGCAGGGTATTACATTATATGATTCCAGCAGCCACAACATAAATAGTGGCAAAAACATTAGAATTAATGTGATAAAAGTGAAATAATGTTCAAGTAGAGTATCATTGCCTTTTATCAAGTTATGTGATCAGGAGCTTGCAGACTGGTTATATTGTGTATTGAATGCAGGGATGATTTGATTTGAATATTTCACTATTACAATTAAACTGATAGATCCATCAGTAAAATACCTAATGCTCTATTTCAGATGCCTGTTCATTTATTTATTCAATTCATTCAATGGGTGACAGTCCATTTATAGGATGGGGTACCCATCACCCACTCTACCCATCAAATGGGTGACAGTCCATTTATAGGATGGGGTACCCATCACCCACTCTACCAATCAAATGGGTGACAGTCCATTTATAGGATGGGGTACCTATCACCCACTTAACCCATCCAATGGGTGACAGTCTATTTATAGGATGGGGTGTTCATCACCCACTCTACCCATTGAATGGGTGACAGCCCATTTATATTCTACCCATCACCCACTCTACCCATCCATGAAGTGACAGCCCACTTACAGTACATGTATGAGGTACCTATCACCCACTATGGTCATCCAATGGGTGTTAGCCCATTTACAGAATGAAGTAACAACCACCCACTATGGTCATCCAATTGGTATCAGCCCATTTACAGAATGAAGTACCAATCACCCACTATGGTCATCCAATTGGTATCAGCTCATTTACAGAAAGAGGTACCTATCACCCACTATGGTCATCCAATGGGTGTTAGCCCATTTACAGAATGAAGTACCAATCACCCACTCTACCAATCTGATGGGTATCAGCCCATTTCTTGAATGAGGTACCCATCATTCATTACAGTCATCCAATGGCTGACAGCCCATTTACAGCATGAGGTACACACACAAACTATGGGAACTCATTCAATGGGTACTGTAGCAGCTGTTTTATAGGTTGAGGCACCCATCACCCCCAACAACCCAATGAAGCAATGAGGAGTAAAGAGCCTTGCTCATGGACACAACACAGTGCTAAAGTCTCGAATTCACTATCCTACAATAGTGAGTCCTATACCAAGTGAGTCCCAATCCCGTACAGGCCAATAATGTCTCTGGCAATTTTCACTTCCAATATTCTGTACAACTAGTTACACTGGAGTCAGGAATTTCCAAATTTTATTTTCACAAATGAACAAGTTATGCACAGGCTGATATGGCAATGTGATGAATATAAATTTCACATGCATCATTAATGTTGAAGGGCAAGTAGCTGAAACTTGTAATAATTTTTTTTTTTTAACTTTTTTTCATTTTGTACCGGTATGTCAACTACACTTTCTTGTCCAACTCACCAAAGCATGCTGAATCACCAACTATTTTGCCTAAATGCACAGTTGCTGTTTACATTTGAATTCTAGTTCTGACCAGAATTCACTTGTCAACAATAACAATGCAATCTAAAGGCTGAGTTGACAAGCTGAACACTGTGTATCCTAACATGTTTTTGGAAGTAGAACCCAGCATCTATTATGCGTAAGTGTTCATGACACCAGGGATATTTCAGAGATGTCAAAACGGGAACAATTCTTGCCAGAGCCTAAAACCGCTCTGTATGCACGTAAATAAAAACTTGCGTCAGAGTATTCTCTGGCATCATGTGTTCATATTGATTGCTCTAAGTCGGTCAATCAAGGGCCACTACTGTAAATAGATCCAAAGGATTCAATATGAGACCACTTACAGGTATATCTTGATGATAAATCATTGCAGGAGGACAAACTTTGAAAAATTCGTAATCTTATATATTTGAAGTTACTGAAATCACCAGATAGCCTAAGATATTGACATAAATTTTCTACCTTCATCAAGCTGTTCCCGATCCACACTATCAACTTTATCCAGCATTGTGCCAGACCTTATCCTGGTGGTTTCCTCATCATCTTTCCCGGAACTAACAAACACTTCATTGTCCGTGTCCTCTATTGACATGTGGTCTATCTGTTCAGCGTAATCACTGTTCTCTGAGATTTCATTTTCCTCGGTTATTGGACTCGTCCTGACTTCACCGTCACCGTCCGTATCCTCTTCCTGTTTTTTCTCCGCAATTTCATTGATGCTGCCGCTTGCATGTCTAATTTTCCTGGCGGGAATGTCGTCCTCTATGGAAAAACTGAGGTCTTCAAATGAGTTGGATGCCTGGAGGACAGGGTTTTGGCTGCAATTGCAAAGAAAAACAAAAGCAATGCTATTATTGTTCACGTTGTTAGACTGAAAGATTCGTCGCTCGAGGGCGCTCTCTACGCGAGAGCACAGAGAGAATCCTCCAGCGAAGACATTAATATTTAACTTTTAAACAGGAAGTTACAGGACCATTGATGCACAATAGGGGCATTACTGATGACACAGCCATTTGCATACACTGAGCGGGAGTTTTTGAATTCTCATAGCATCGCTTTTACTGTATGATATATTTGACTAATCATGATGGGCACTTTCGTGACAAATGCAAAGAGGGGTCAAATGGTCGTACAGGGAGTACATTTTGAAACATATGCATTCTAAGATAAAAAACGGAACATTTTTTCAGTATATATTTGACTCAAGTTTAGTCCCTATACATTCACAGACATATGCAAGATTCCATGACAATGAACGCCCGAAACATGGTAAAATTATTGGATTCTTGGACCAAACATGGCACGTCTGATCGGTAGCGTGGCTTTTTTACATTTGCAGAGATTTACGATAGTCCAGCTTTTATAGGGGAAGTTCCTGTTTAAGGAAATGTCTGTAACTCTTAAGGTAGAATGCGCTTCAGAGACAGATATTCAGACTCTCAAATTTTTACAATTCTAGTCTATCACTTTTTTCATTCTTGATGTGGTATGGTTGAGCAAAAGTCTATCACTTTTGAGTCACAAGTTAGAGCTAGATACAATGCTTTATAAATCTCTGTGGGCAAAATCTAAACAAATAAGTGAATTACAAACAATTTGCCTGAGTCAAAAAAAAAATAGTTTTACTGTCAGTTGGTCTTCTCAAAGCTATAAAAGGTACTATGGACATTTAAAATTTTTTAGACTGGAGTTAGGACTGACAGACTTGGTATGGTTGGATCTGCGTACAGTGAAATGAGGGTGGAAGGATTCAAGTTTTCTTCAAAAGTACATTCCAACATTCATCTGAGGATAGATACCCTCACTATATACATATATTTTCTTTCCTTTGCCACTTTCACTATTCGCATAAATTGTCATTCAGAAATTGAAGGCAAGTTTAATTAATTTGGCAGTTTCGTAGCACAATATTTGTCATGTTCTTAATGATACAAGTTTCACTACCCTAGCCAAACCAACACTTGTACAGAATCAAGTGGTTCTGTTTATACTTAATAATGTCTACGGTTAGTAACAAAAGCAATACGCGAAGATCTCGGAAGAAAAAATTTTCAAGGTGCTCAACTGTTGAGTTTCACCTGTTCATCCACTCTCGCCCTTGATAACAATGGGTTTGGCTAAAACCATGGTGGCGACAGTGTTAAACAAATGAACCCACCTTCCATATGTTTTTGTATATCTACCTGTTGATATACAATGAATAAAAGGTGCCTCATAATCGTGTCTCTGCACCCCCTCCCCACACCGAAAAGTGTCTTTGGACTTGCAAAAGACCCAGCTGACTGTGAATACAGTATTACAGCGAAGGGCTGTTGTTTAGGTGACATCATCCCAGGGTCACACCCACTACAGTAAAATAATGCAAGACCCGTTTTCTAAATCGGTACAGTAGTAGGTTTACTATTGCACAGATCTGTGTCACTGATTAACTTCTAAAATAAAGAAAACCAGAAAAGACTTGAATTATACCTACATGATCCCTGATAATCAAATTCAAATCAGATGATTTTATTTCCAACTTAATTTTGCATTTCTAAAAACATCAACACATTTCCAAACTGAGCTGTTGATGCAAAGGGGGCATGATCCAAGATGACAAAAGTTCAAACAATAGCGGCTGCCCTGCCCACCTAAATGCTGGGAACTCAAAACAGGAACCAAGCAGACGTTTTCCTTTGGATAAAAATCGCATCAAATCTTTAAAAGCAAAAGTTGGTAATCAACTGTTATCCATAGCGTTAGGTAAAACCATTGTGGGTCAATTTACAAATTCTGTACACTATCTGATTATATTTTTTTTTAATATGATTCAACTAAACAGATTGATGTGTAGTGAACTGTTGATACAGAAAGAAGGGTTACTGTGCAGGGCGTTACCCTGGGATGACCCTGCCTAAAGCAACAGCATGTCACCATAATGCTGCCCATTCAAAGCACAAATGAAGACACCACTTCCCTAAACCAGTTCAAGAGAGAAGTTTATAACAGAAAAAAAATAAAAGCTCTTGAAATTGTCATGTGATTATAATATAATATGCGTTTTAGTGAATTTGGTCTTGATTTTAAAATCAGAGATTTGATTAGATTTCTGTTATTATGCACTATAAGTGATGGGGAAAGGTTAGACGCTGTAGCATTTCTAGCTCAAGATGTGAACAATATGGTAATAAACGTAAGGTCGGAAAGGTGAAACGCATCTGGGTTCAACCCATGTGGAACTTATTGAACTGTTTAAAGTATCATGGAGGTAGTACACAGACGACGTCCGTGGTAAAACCATTCAGGCGTGCATAATGCATGACGGCCGCTCAAAATGAAAGTATTTTTATCGTCTGGGTTTACAACATATGGGCGTAACCAAAGTATCTATTCAAGTGAAACGGTAAACGCGAAATTGTAGGATGCGACTCACAACAAATCGCCACGGTGCAGGGTGGACGACATGTCAATACGCATCACGCTGACAGTTCAATGGTCATGGCTACCCAGACGGCTAGAAGGAAAGTGGGTTATACAGTCAGCTTTCCGACACTTGTGAGGTTTGCTAAGGCGCTAGGAATGGATTGATAAAGGCACCAGATATCAACGGTAGACATACATGCATTCGCTGTCAGGCGGTCACTTTTTTCGCGGGAGGTTCACATTGCAGAACGATATGTTTCATTCTGCACGAACGGCACAACCTCTTCGCCAGTTCATTTTGAACCGACAGCGACCGGTCAAGCAACAGCAAGGTGCATCAATATCCACAGCTACATCGGCAGAAAACAAAAGTCAAGCATGAAAGCATGCGTTTTATATATCAAGTGTACGACTACAGCACCTGGCTCCCGGTACACTTCCCTCAATAACATCTTCATTCCCCTCTGTATCCGCCATTTTGACAATGCCTTGTGGGATACGTTTGAGCGCCACCAAACAGCACAACATAAAATGTAAAATCAGTCGTTTTCAGCGTAACTCGAGCCCCGCTGAAATGAGTACCGTCACGGTGATCTTGCCTGCAGGTGTTTTAATCCTCTATATTTTATTCCATTGCTGGAGTGTTCCAGCAATTGAAGAAGAAAACAATCAAATGAATGAGATTCATTTAACAAGGACGATACCATCCTGCTGAGGAACATGTGCATTGATGTACAAATAATGATGAGTAATTGTTCTTTACATGAATACTTTCAAAAGTGTTTGACCTTTGTGACCTTTATTTAAAGAGGAACTTTTGTGACCTTTTACTTAAAGAGGAAACACTCAATGCCAATGACTGAGCATGCCCATGAATGTGCTTATTCCCCTATTGTCTAGTATTGACAATGGATAATAAAATAATCTCCCTGCCAAGCACAGTTGTATGGTATATTGATTTCACTTTTGAATTATCTGAAGGTCGCCATATACCATAGGGACCAAACACAAGTAAGCAAACAGAAAGACATACAGACAAGAAGTGAAAGATATACAAAAATTACAAAAAAGATGACAAACAGACTGGCTAAAAATATATGTGACAAATACATCTACGGCAGACCTATAATCAAAGAACTTGTCACCTTGATACAGAATGCTGCCTCCAGCGTCCTCTCTTCGTATATGTCACACATTTTTAGTTTCTTTGTATCTATTTAGTTTATTATTTATGTTTCTCTATGGTCTTTGTTGCATTTTATTTATATCTTTTTGTTTAGTCAGTATATTGTTTTGTTTGTTTCTTTGCTTGCTTGCTTTAATGTTTGTTTTGTCCATGGCCCCTATGCATACATGGTGACCCTTTTGCCTTTTCATAAGCTAGATTTCATCTTTTGTCAATTTTTGATTCTGAGAAAAAAATAGTGAAGATGTGCTGATATTTAAATTCAAAATGTCTGTTATTCCCTATATAAGCTAAATGGGAAATGTTAAATGTCCTGATTTTTTTTTGCAATTTTCTCTGGGCAAAATTTTCTTTGGAGAAAAAGAATTACCTAGAATTTACCAACAGTTGAAATTCAAAATGGCTGACATTCCAATGTTAATTCAATAGGAAACTTTTGCGCGATGACCGCTGATTTTTTTCTGTGATTTTGAAAGGGAACGTGTTTAGTTTTCCTATGGCAAGCTTGAGCAAAAATTTCTGTCTTTTGAAACACATTCCACCTTGTTAAGGCTTGTGGCTATGTTGTTTGATTGGGCACTAAGGCCACGTAAAAATAAATTCAAAATTTTACCCAGGATACAACCCAAAGCCACAGCCTTTCACAATGCTATGTATACATCCAATTGTTCATCTATCACTCTCACAGGGGCATTTAACATGTGGTCAAAGGAAATACCAACATGCTGTCGGAGATACCACGCTGCTGACCACCGACCAAACTCTTAAACGCACTCTCAGATCAGATTCCATATTAAACGACAGCTGCATATCATTTGTTAAATGAATGGAGCTGTCATATCTCTAAACGAAAGAGACAAATGACACATTCAAGTTCAAGCAGCGATCAATTTTACTTCAGTTTGCATTTCATGATTACACTCAGTATTGAAAATACTTTGAAATTGTCAGTTGACTGACACAAACACATCATCTACAATTGCTATGCTTTTAGTATTACAAAGCCATTGTCATTAACCCTTTGAGTGCTGTATTTTTTCCCACCAAAATTTTAGTGCAACATTTTACCAATTTTTATGAACTTTTCTGTAATTTTTCTGATAATTTTGGACCAAATGTACACAATATTTCATCACCCACAGTTTTTTATCAAAATTTTGGCAAAAATCTGACAAAAATTGACCGAGCTATATTTTATAAGGGTGACAAAAATTGACTTTCGCATTCAAAGGGTTAAAGCAACTGTACAGTACAATATTTGACATTTGTACTTCATACTACGATGTCAATACTTGGTTAAGAGGATCCAAAAGCCTTCTCCACTAACTAAAGCTGCCTTCGAATGCTACTACACTGAAGAGTACTGGGTCTGGCATTTCTCATGTTGTTACCTAAATTATCTAAATTATCTTAGGGAGCCTTTCATAGTTAAAATCCATAAACAGACTCCCTAGGGTGGTCTGTAGAATTTACAGTTTTGTACGCAAACAACATTCGTCAAAGATACCTGCGAGGGCAAAATCCATACTTGGTAGTGATTCACACTGCAGAAGAACAACAGAGAAAAATTGAAAACTGTCCGTGGGACAGAATATTACATTGATATTTTGACCTTTTGAACCCTGACCCCTTGTGACCTGTGATGTCATGCAGGGATTTATCCCCAGATCAGGTTGAAAGGTCGGTGTGATTGCCAGAGTCTATGATTGATGACGTAAATTAATAGCGTCAAAAAACAGCATATGGAGGAAACGCATTTGAATAAATATTTTGTAAAATATTACAGTAACAGTAGTGTTTCCTATTATGAACATAAAAGCTCTTCATGTAAGTCTATAAAAATTAGAAGTGAGCAAACCGGTGATCCTATTGGTTGTTCCAAGATTTAGGATCAATAGAAATCTGGTGGTTCTACAGGCTAGCTGGATAGTCCTCTTGGTAGTCTGGCAGCCTTGCTTGGTAGTCCTACTGCCTGGCTTAGTAGTCCTGCATACACTTCATATCACATCAGAAGTCCCAAAAGTAAGCATGAGCTATATTCATAGGATCAGTGCAATGTAACTGGTTCAAGCAAAAAAATTGTCGTCTTGGAACTGAACTGCCGGATTTGCTCACATCTGAAAGATTTTGATTGGTTCCAAACACTCCTATTCAATTACTACTTGTTAATAGCTCACACTACATGTGTGTGGGGCTGTCATACATTTCTTCACATAGATGTTATTTCAGTCCCATCACAATGGCCCTATCTTACAAAATATTCCACAGTTTTACATCAATTCACTGAATTAGGTAATCAAAAATACCTCGACTTAAAAGTTTTCTAATGAAGAGAATTGTTTCTGTGCTCTTTAACCCTTTCACCACCATGGTTTAGCCCAAAGCCATTGTTATCATTGATGAAGGTAAAACTGTTACAGGGAACTGGGGGTGAAAGGGTAAAAATATGTGGGTCACACCTACTGTAACCCTATCGTCAGTTATGCACATGTAATACTGTAGTTACATCCTGGGTTATGAATGTACAGCATTTCTGTATAGCCTAGCTTTGCGGACAGCGAGATGGAAATATATTACCAAGATCTCTACCACAATGTAGAGGTGACGAAAATCTTGAAAATCACGAGTGATTGAGAGATGTTTCAATGCCAAGCTTTGATGTTTGGCTGATTGTCTTGTGAGAAAGGTGATCGATCATTTGCATATTGAAAACCTGGAATGCAAACCTGACGATGGGGCTGCTGTGATGAAGTTGTGTCAAACACAAATGGAATTGGCTAATCATTTTACAACTACAAAAGAAATATCAAATGTACTCATTTTAAAACACAATTCACTAATGTCTTTTTAAATTAATATTATCAATAGACTATGATGAGTTGCATGATTGTGAAATCAATAAAAATGTCAATTCTCTAATTCCTTAAGGTTTATGATATACAATACATATGACCATACCGATTCCTTGATTGTGCTAATCACAATGTAGATTTTTATCAAAGTTATAATATATACGATGTGATTATTAACATTGTAGGGGAAAACATGCAAAAAAATCATACTTCTAACTTGTGTACCACCTAGGGGCTACACCCTATTAATGATGCTGATTGTAGAAATAGTTATGGAGCCCTTCTTTGATTTAGGGCTCCTTATTTTGAAAGGTCATAATTCACGATAGCATGAGTAGGATGTGAGTCACATGCAAGTATATTTGTATAAAGAAGCATTGGCAGCAATAATTGTAAAAGTTTCTTCTCTGTTAGATATTTTGAAAGATTTGGACTTGTGCACTCGGTATGCAAATAATATACTCACTCTCTGATCCTGCCGTATATTTTGGTAGAAAAACAATCGGCTGAATCAGAGCCAGAAAGCAGAACATCAAGCCATGCATTTCTCAGTTTTCAAAACAGACTTCCCATGGTTACAAAAACTTGATTGCATGTCCCAACTTTTTTTCGCAAAAAAATAGGTAACTCTTAATTTAACAAAGATGAAAACTTGTTGTTATACTGACAGCAGTTGAAAAAAAATAATGATCGGTGGGTAAAATAATTGTTTGAAAATAGGAAAGAAATTGTGACTTGCACAAGTAACAACCTATGGTATTCCCCTTAAGTGTGTTGATTGCACAGGGAAAACCATCTCTATTTAATATTTAAATAGTTAAGTTAATAAAACTATAAAAAGTATCTTGAAATGGGCATTCCTGTTTAAATAGAAGCATGATATCAATCTACCTCTACAGAAATATAGGATGTCCATGGTCCAAAGTTTGGAAGAATTATGGTATACAATAAAATTTAATTTTTAAAATGGTAGTGAGACAAAAGGAAGATTTCACAAAAAAGGTCATATGCTGAAAACCCAAACTCTTTAAATAAGGTTACTTCAAAATCTACGTCATTTGACAAGAAATGGCAGTTTAAGTTCACAGTATCACACTTTATGATATATAAATAAAATTGAGAACACTTTTTAAGTATTTTCAGTTTTTCTACTTATGTTGTCTGTATGAACTATGGATGAGAATCTCACTTTCTAATAAAAATTGATTAAATGTAGACTACATGGCTGGAACCCCTTGAGAGATACTGTACCCCCTGACAGTGTTTTCTGGTAAAATTTGTTTGTGCAATTCGATGTCCTTAATTTTAACATTTTGTTTTAGAAGCTTACAATGAATGAATGTCACTATGCAATTGAAGAAAAACATGTACCGTTCGATTATGCCTGCAGCCTGTGTCCCTATACATTCATTGCGTGTGACCATAGGGATCTGACACGATTCAAATGAGCTTGAATTGTGTGACCTCATTGTACAACTTTGAAAACAGATCTTGGTTTCGTTTCTGAGGAAACGTATAGTTTTGATAGTCATGCTGAGATAGTTTCAAAAATACAGATTTGGCACTTCTTGCCAATAGAGGGCGCCCTTTTTGTCCAGCCGACACAACGGGAACAAAGAGGCAACATTGATGACAGTATAGACTTTCAACAGTCCCTTGTGCCTTCTTTGCCTAAAATACTGATATGGCCACCATTGCAAGTGCCATACAATATGTTTTTTTCCTGTAACTAAGAACCACTCTGTGTCCAGCAAAACATTCAAAGTGCACAGACAGGAAAAGACCACAACAGCATGAGCAACTGTTGACAGTTTACATAATCGTACTGACCATGCAACCCATGACTGCAAGATGCATTCTGTCTTTCTTGAAAGAGTCACATTGTAAAATTTAATTTCTTCTGTGAAGATTTTGCTATGATTTTGTCGTATATTCATCTTCTTGAGCAGGGTTGGTGCTGGCACAACTTAATGTGTGAATATTACGCCATATGTAAGCGTGGCTGATGTGTTCAGACAGCACTGTGGGTAGAAAAGGAGGGGTCAAAGGGCAACAGGCATTTCATGCCTCAGTCAAAGAAAACACAGTTGGCATCCACATTGTAGCACTGTTTCAGCGCTTCTTGGCAATTGTTGATGTCCTTCCAGGGACGACAGATCATCTCGTCCATCAGAATCAGATGGCTTCTCAGGGCAGGTGTCATTCCCTCAATTTCTCCATTGAGAACTTTATTCAGGGCTGATTTATAGACCACTTCGGAGGTCCGTATAGTCGCCATATTCTTCAGAACATCAAGTTCATTATGGCAACTGGCACATTTGACGGCCTTCATGTTTGGCATGGGTGGGATTTTCAGGGCGCCGTGACACTCCACACACCGATACTTCGGATAAACTTCCTCAATCTGTGGATACAACGGCCAATTTTTGATGCAGGCTTCACATTTACACGAAAAGAAGTACTGCTCTCTAAGCTTGGTCTGTCTTTCAGCCTTCTCGTGCACCGGATACAAGTATCCATAGTTATCGACAATCTCATCACCTTTGTAGATGTTTCTGGTTGCCCTGACAACACAGGTGTCCCCATAGCAATTTCGGGTCACTGCTGGGTCGCAGGAGTGGTTGAGTAAGCTCATGGTGGCGTATAGTCCCGACCCGACTTCAAGAAATTGACATTTCTCAATAGAAGAGCGGTACAATTCGTATTCAGAAACTTCGTGCGCATTGCAAGGAATACTCTGAGAGTGTGTGAGGATAAGTCCACCTATGTATGCTTTGACATCAAACCCAAGATCCGCCGTGTCAGCTGTTTTGAAATAATCAGCATGCTCTAGACACTTGAGTAGGTAGATGGACTTCACGGCTCGTTTGAAAAGGTCACCAATAGTCCGGTCTCTGGCATGAGTCACCAGCTTGTATATAGTCGCATATTCACTGGTGTATATTCCATCATCGTTACACGGAAGAATCCCGTTTTCTGACATTTTCAGGCCGGACTTCAGCTGATCCCGAAACTCAAGCAGAAATGGCAATCCAGTCTGGATGACAATCCGCAGTGCCAAGTGTCCCATGCCAAGCCCTATGTTCTGAATCAAATCCAGGTATTTGCACTCGGTCTGATGATAGCTGCTCCAGGACTCATCCCGGCATTCCGTGCTGCAGTAGGCTACTCCGGCACACTGGAGACACGGAATTGGCGCAAGGACGCTTTTGTAACAGTGTTGGCAGTGACATGTATTGCAAGCCCGTAACACCACAGATGCAAAGGGCTTTTCAACGAGCAGAACATCACCCACTTTTATATCGCGAGTTGCGACGGCATAACGACCCTGCTCTAAACTGCTGACAATTTCAACCGCTGACGACAAGCAAGGAATTCGACTGTTGGGGCCGTAACTCAAACTTGGTGGCATTTTCTCTGAATGCTTGACTTTCCGTTTGGCTTCATTCACATTTCCCTTTGTGCAAAGTTTTATCTGGGTCTCAATGTCACTTTTGAATGCCTTTCCTTTTTTCTTGTCAAGTTTACTGTTGTCTACGCATTTTTTCGCTTGTTGAAAACTCTCGATGGCGGCCGCGCCCTCACCCAGACTTCTCAAACAGCCTCCTCGGCGGTAGTAAAGTTTATAATGGAGATCGTCAGGGTAACCACACTGAAACGCGCGTTGGATGTCTTCAAGACATAACTCATGTTCCTTCATTTGATACAAAACGGCTGACCTATTTGCATACGCAAGCGTAAGTTCGCGTGACTGGAAGTCACAATCACTCGATATGGGCGCACATAAAACACTCTCTGTGTAGAAGTCGAGTGCTTTTTCATTTTGCTGTTTCTGGAACGCTGAGTTGCCTTTGCTTCGCAACTCGGCCGATTTCTCCGCCGATTTTTTTTGAAACCTCGGTTCCACTTTTGTGATCTCCTGGATGCATTCAAGGTTCAAAGCAAATGCCACTCTTTCCTCGTCTGATTTCAACTTTGCGAATTCGTGCGACAGCGCCTGGATGTCATCCGCTTCCTTCAGCTTGTCAGAAACATTCTTGAAAACCAGGTTGAACTCATCGCTTGAGTTGTCTTTGTTGCCTTTCTCCATGGTAACCGTAAAGAATTGGATTAAAACAAGACTTTTCTCATATGCCACTCAAAACTTCCATCTCTTCTACTGGAAACATGCCCTGAAAAGGAACAAAAAAATCACTCTTTGTCTATGAAAGGTGTAACAAATATCCAGTAGCCAGAAGTGCATGGAAATTGTTACCTATCAATGTGCTTGGCAACAATTCTTGTTTCCAGTATAGCTTCAACTTACTGTAGAAGTGGCTTTCAAAATCCCTTTTGTAATGAGTGTGAACTATGACCTTCATGTCAAGGATCAGTTTATGGACAAGTCCATGTACGATACAACTGATCCAGGACATAAAAGTCATACAGTACTGTAGTTCACACTCATTACTAAGGTGGGACTTCGAAATCTACTTTAACATAAGGGACCGTCTCAGATTGTCGCAGAAGTTCAAAAAGCGAAATTTATTCGTTTAGGGGGGGGGGGGAGGGGGT
>LD343727.1:280523-309056 GCA_001465055.1 Ptychodera flava | reverse complement strand
AAGTATCATTTTTTTAAAAATGTGCTATTTATAAGCGTCTGCTCTAACCACTAGATGTCTTTATTCTCACTTGTTATGCACCTGGTCATAGTCGTTTCAATATGATTACACATGCCTGGGCCCCCTTGTCAAAGTTTCTCGCTTATTTACCGCCCCTACCAAGTACAAATTGCGTGTTCACAAAGACAAAGAACAGCACAAGAGATGCAAAAAGGGAAAGTAAAATAAAATGAAACTTTTATGCAGTAAAATGCCCTGTTAGTACTCAAATCTGATCGATTACTTTAATTGTACGTCTTTAGTAGCTATAGCAAAATGCAACATTGTACTCTCAGGCAGACATGAACATTTCGCACTTTTGAAGTTTCGTTTAGGGGGAGGGGGGAGGGGGTTTTGATCTAAACGAAGAAATTTCGTTTCTTGAACTTCTGCGACAATTTGAGACGGTCCCTAACCTTGAAAATGTTGAAGCTGCATTTTCTGTGACTTTGTCTCAAAGCATAATAATTTCATCATAGATGAGTTGCTCCCAGGATGCATTGCTCTTGTCTGTATCGCACCATCTTGCTCAGAGATTTTTAATGGAATTTCCACAGACTGTGGAGAGGCGGATTAATGAGTTTGAAACTGTGCATTTTCCCATGATTTGGGATTAGAAAGCAAGAAGCTGGACTTCTCTGCAAAGAGAAAATGCATGAAGATACACTGGACACAACTTTTCACCTGCACAAACAGTTACATGCTTTCCTCTTTCTACCAAGAGTGTATTGGTCAATCCCATGAATACAGTCGACGCCAAATTAAAATATGTGTGTTTCTGGTGATGTACTTCCAAAAATTAGGTGGATGAAATTTTCTTAAATATGTTTTTGTTTGCCAAGAACAAATGTGCTCAAAATGTTTTGAACATGCAAAAAAATGTAGGGTCGATGGGTTTTTCTAGAGTCAGGCGGGTTACCGGAAATACATTTTTTTGTTTGGCCTGTAGACTGTACCAAAAAGTAGAGTATGCACTGTAGCTGCAACAACTGATGGTTCATTGGAGAGAATTCAGAAAACTCTCAATCAGATTTGAACAAATATTATATATGGCAACTATTCACCTGACAAAGACATCACAGTCAAAACAGCTTGACTAAATGAAATCCTAACCCTTGGTTCAATAACGCAGCTACATTGTTGCAATATTTCAGACAGCAGCACAAGCTTGTTCACCAAGGAGTTCAACGGAGGGACAGAGGTGAGGACCCATGACCCCCACTGCTGTGAAAGTAGGGGTATGGTATAGTGTGAAGACAAGGAGAACAGCATGTCAAAATTCTGTCAAAAAACTGGCAACTATTTAAGGGCCAGTAACGCTAACTTTTGATAATTTTTTCACTTTTTGTTTTGGGTGTTTACCATAATTCCTTGATTTTATTCCCCGAGGCAATTTGATTATACAGTGTTCAGCTTGTCAACTCAGCCCGTACTGTACATGTGTAGACTATATTGTTATTGTTGAAAAACGACTTCTGGTCCGGACTAGAATTCAAATGTAAACAAACAATGCATTTTACACATATAGACGTTAAGTTGACAAGCTAAATAGTGGGTGTTTCAACATTCTTCAGGGGAGTGGAATAAGAAGTTTCAATCAATATGCAAAATATAAATAATGAAAAAATCATCAAAAGTTAGCATTAATGGTCCTTTAAACAATGATATTGTGTCTCTATCATCCCAACATTGCTTCAATAATGTTTAACTTCAGAACGATATCTAATCGCAAGAAGGCAGAGGGGCAGATAAATTTTTGATTGGACAAGTATTTTCAGAAAAAAAGTAACAACAAAATATTTAAAATTTTGATAAAGTTGTTTCCAGCCATATCTGCACCAGGCATACATACTAATATAGACAAATAAAAGTTGTTGAAATAAAGAAATTGATACAAATTCCATTTTTATACCACACTCAAACATCAATAATTTTGTTTCTTAACACACACACACAAACACACACAATTGTGACATACATGATTCTTTTCTCAATAGTGTGATTTCATATCTTTGCATGTTTTCAGAATTTAACTGCATACTAACTGACATGAAGCATTAGCACTAAAAATGTTGACTCATTAAATTGTTGGTTGAAGTATTTTGCCTGACTTGATGTAAATCTGAAACACTGAACAGTTGATTCCATGGAATTTATACTGGAATAATAGAAAAAGAAAGAAAAGTTGCAGTCTTCAATCGCTGGTTCATTCTTGCTTGTTGACATTGATGGTTTATTTGAGTTCAATGCCTTGTTCTCCTTAGAAACTTGTGTTCAGTTAATAAATTTGTTCAGGAATTATCAAAGTTGACAGAAGAGGTGCCTTTTTGACTTGGACAGGACCTAAAATTGATTACAGTTTTCCATGGATGAAGACTTTACAGTTACTATAAAGACATTTGTAACAACCTCCCCATCAATAAAATATAAACATTTATGAGCAGTGAATTTTGACAAGGAAGAGGAAAAATTTCCTGACTATAACTTATTGAGCTCCCTAAACCCTTTCACCACCATGGTTTGGCCCAAACCTATTGTTATCAATGGTGATTCTGGACCTGCATACAAGGCATCTGGGGGTGTACAGGTTAAGCCTTCTCAGTTTTTGAGTGAAATATGATCCCTCTCAAATAATCTTAATCCTAACCCTAAACACTTGAAGATCAGACTTGATAGCGCCCTCTACAGGATGTCCCCCACATAGCATGATTTCATGGGAGGGGAGAAGAGGGGGCTTGTCTGGACTGTCCCTAAAGGTTCCAATATCCACCCCGCACCCACACCCCACCCTACGCCCTGCACTATTTGGAGAAATTTTAAAGGGGACACAAATTACCCCTTTACATGAACAATACAAGAAAATGCTGGGTATAGACCATAATTATGACAATCAAATATAAGTTTGCTGCAAGCATGAATGTGAGTTTTTTTTCGCTTTTTCTACACAATGTATCAAAAATGTTACATT
Organism: Ptychodera flava; assembly: GCA_001465055.1. Taxonomy (NCBI): domain Eukaryota; kingdom Metazoa; phylum Hemichordata; class Enteropneusta; family Ptychoderidae; genus Ptychodera; species Ptychodera flava. The sequence goes on along the minus strand of LD343727.1, from coordinate 306,049 downwards.
CAAAGAAGCTAAACTTTTTGAACAAAGTGTGATTTTTCTCTCCAGGACAAAAATAATACTGTTGTGTTATTTGTTTTCCCAAGAGGAATGTTATAATATGTAATTGGTCCTGAATATTAATATGCAGTCTTAGGCTAGAACTAAAGCAAATATTTGTGAGCAATTAAGTCAATACCACGCTACTTATCGAGTCACTTTTACTATGCTGTGTAAGAAAACTACTTAATTTATGAGAAATATTTTCTGTAATTTTTCTTTCGTCTGCCAAAATATATCATGAGGCGACGGTATTTAATCTTGTAGACCATCATAAGTTTTTCCATTTGTTTTCGCGACAAAATGGGTCAAATATTCCTTTGTTATCCCCCATCCCTTCCTGCGAGAGTGACTAAAATTGAAACTGATTGTCATGCATTGTTTTAAACATTCCATTCCGACATTTTTGCCAACAAAAGTCATCTTCCCTCCTAATTAGATGCTTGTATGGATACATTCACGTGATGGTAGACATGCCTCGCTACTCGAATGACTTTTTGCCATATATAGAAGACCAACACTCGGATCTCTTTCAGGCCAAAGCCAAGCCCTCTCGGCAAACACAAGAGCCAAAACAAGACACATGGCGTTGAAATACGACTGTCATTGGTCACATGTGCCCGGCGAAACCGTGAAAATGACTCTAGTTTTAGCAATTTTGGCGAGGTCTGACCAGCCCAGAACTTGTTACTTACCTTATACTCTCAGAAAATTTAAACAAAGCACGGTTTCGACACGCAATCCTTTGACATGCGATCCCAGTCTGCCGCATACCGATGGCGGACTGACCTTATATTCAATAGCCGAGCAGCTGATTACCTCTGACCCCAGAGCGCCCCCAGTTCACTAAGAATTCTTCTTTTGTTTTCATCTAATTCATAGTGTTCTATGATATGTCTGGAAAATTCTTTCCGGCCAGACCTCAAACCATCGTTTGCATCGCTCCTCGGGAGGTGTTCTACCGAATGGGAAGTCCAAAAAGTTTATTACTGAATATTAAAATATTTTACTGACGAGTGAGGCTGAGTTGTGCTTCTAGTCAATATATTTGTTACAAGATCCGTGGACTGTTTTAAACGTCTTTTAAAAACTCATCTTTTTAATCAGTTCTATTGGTGATTGAGTTTTTAGGATCATCTTCTGTATGGTTTTTAACTGGGACTTTTTAACTGGGACTTTTTAATTTATTCTACTGCTTTCATAATTTTTTTATCACCGTCTTTTGTTTTATTTCATTTTTTATAATGAATTAACTTTTTAAATTTTTATCACCGTCTTTTGTTTATTGTACGAGAATGGTACAGGTGCTGACAGATTTTGACATTGTTTATTTTCGTTTTTCTTTTATTGCTTTTGCTGGTCTTTAGTATTTGTTTGTTTCTTTTAAAATATGTAAATCGCACTGAGACGTATGTGTAGTACGTGTAAGAAATAAAATATATATAAATATATATAAATATATATACAAGCAAACCCCTTGTACAATGCACAGACCATTAAGCACAGGGCCACAGAAGGCATTATTAGTCATAGCAAGGGTGTAAAAAATTAATAAATTTATGATTATGAAGTATTGATAATAAATTTATTTAATGTTTCTGATATTATTGTATACTTGCAAAAGTACCCTTTTGCACTAGAATCCCAAATGATAATCAGCATTTACCAAATTCCACGCATGCCCAGTTGTAGTGCATTACGGAAAAGCTCCATTAACTTAGGAATACCGTACTTCCCTACTAAGTTATCAGAGGATCAATTTCACAGACCTGCGTTTCCTACAATGGCACTACAATGAAACCAGCTGGACAAGATAAACATAACAATGGAATATTCACACCTTGGGGGATTAAAAGTCTTCTGTTTGTCACCCGAGTTGGTCAGGCAAGGACCCGTGTTTCAGGTACCACGCAAGTTAATGCAGTCTTTCCCTGATGGACAGACCCTCAGAAATATGGCCAATATATTCACAGTTAGCTTGGTGCGTGGTCACAGTAATGCCTTGGAAGACTCTCTAAACAGTGTCACTGAATGATGACCTCTACAAACAAGCAGTTAGTTTCCTCAGTTCTCAACATTAGCGGCGTCATCTCCTCTCGACAACACTCTGAAACAAAGTATCTCACCGATAATGTTTTGATTTGGTGGAAACATTATCAAAGGAGTCACACAGGCAAGGCTAGGCGGGGCAGTGAAATATGCAAATTTCTGTCAAAAAAGTCATCGCCTTTTTATCAATTTCATGAGATCTACTGATAGCTATTGGGTCAATTATTGACCATTGGAACTAAAATGAAATCATAAAAAGACAAGACAAGGCCACTTTAATATTATGTTGACAACAAAAACACCTGATACGCACTGATTTTAAATAATGCCCAACCGTTTAATGTACAACCAACCGTTTAATGTACAATTAATACTCTTTATTAAAATACAGATCTTCTTAGTATGTTCAGTACTGTATCATTTTTATATCATATTTAGTTGAACTCCTTTATAAGTTTACAAAGAAGAATACATTTTCAATGAGAAAATCTTGGATTGTTTCTCATTAATTAGATCAAATGAGTTCATATGGGCATACTTTGTTCTGCAAAAAAAAACTGCACCAAGTACAGCATTCCACCACCCCCACCATGTGTTCCAAAGTCAAAAACATTAATTAAGTCAAAATTTCAAAAACGAGGCTTTAGGCCACCAGCATGTCTTGCATTTCACATCATTGCCATGGCCCAGTGCAAGAGGGGCATAACTCATGTTCTGGTCAAAATTGAGTTTTTGATACATTTTTGTTCGGGAATGTGAAATGTATCTTTTGTGAATATTTTGAGTAACCAAGTCAATATAACTCATGTTGCCATGGGAACGTAACTTGACTTACGCCCCTTTTGCACGAGAAAGTCGGTGCCCTGAGGGCGTAACTCCCTACTTACGCCTGTTTTGCACGGGCAAAATGTAAAAACATCGAAATCTAAAAACATCTTATGATGAGGATGCTTTTCATGATTATTTCATCAAAAACAGAAAATTGACCTGTGCATAAAGAACATAACATATGATGAGTTACGCCCTATTAAGGTGCAAATCATCACGAGGTACTTGGTTTTTTGCTCAGAATGCTAGTGCAAAAACAGGCGTAACTCCACGTTTTTTTAATCAACATAAAAATGATTTCATAATTATAACATTCATTTATGATATTTTATATATCTATAACATTACCCTTAACCAGTTAAACCATTAACAACAAATTGAATTTTACCGTTAAAGGATTTTAAAACCTTTATTCCCCAATAACTCAGTTAGTTGAAAAGTGATCTACGCCCCTCTCGCACTGGGCCATTGATTATATCGACGCCCCTCCCTCCCAGATTTCGTGAAATTTCCTAGAGTCAGCTCAATGCAAATACACGAGGTGTTTCTTTAAGTCAAAGAACATAATTTTGGGTCACATTGGCACATCAATTGGTGGGTACATTACACCTAATTCCACCCCCTCCCCCCAAAAAAAATATTTTACGTCAAACACGTTGTTTGAACAAAGAAGCCACTACAATGGAAGGTTATGTCGAATTTGTCACTTTGGCACTAGATGCACTCTAAATGTTCAGAAACCTGGAAAAAGTATTTTGTTTTCAAACAAAGCTACAAAATCATCTGTAATGTACAAGACACTGGCTGTCTCATTTTATAATGTTGAGTACTGTATACACTTTATGTCATTCAAAAGATGACCGATGGGGGTCGAAACAGTAAATGGAAGAGCCTTATGACCCAACCAGTGGCAAGTTCTCTGGGAATTACAAAATTACAATACGAAAGTTTACAAGAACAAAAACATGGCTGAAAGTATCAATTTTGAGCAACTGACAGTTAAAACACGAGTGAAAAAAAAAACTTGCACTTAATGGGTAGAGGGCAGTTTAATAGATCTATTTCATTCACTGCTGACAAATTCACACTATCTACATTACAGCATGAAAACAGTGTTTACATTGTATGTGTGGTGCTCAATGTATTCAAATTTTCTTTTAAAATTTATGTTGTTCAAGAACTTGTCAGCAGTTTCACCTTCAAAAAAACATTTTTTAGCAATTTATCCCATTTGGGAGCCAAAATCATAATTTCACTGTGGGATTTTCGCACTTCTAAAACTTGTGTTTATTGGAGGTCACAGGTGGTTTGAGGTCAAAATCCAATGCATCTCATTTAAATGCGCATATTTTAATCATCCATGGGAACAGAATGAAAATTATTAAAAAAATCAGACCTGCTGAATTGGTAATAATTCAACTGAAAAGTGTAAATAGTGTGTGATATTTTACAACATGATACCCATTCTACCTACAAGTAAAAATTTATCAAATAATATTGTAGGTGACAATTTTGCATAATCTCATGCTGATCACCCCTTACAACATTACATGGTCCATCCCTACATTATAAGCAGTATTTATGTTCCATTTAAAAAGTAAGGTTTAATGTTCTACTCTCAGAATGATGTTTAACTGCCTTGTGTTGAATTTGTGAACACTTCCTGTTCATCTGTACGATGTAATTGTTGACAACTGAACTATATAGTCTTGATGTAGAATTCATTTATCGTCAACAATATCACATATCGTACTCAGTCCTACGTCAGCAAGGCAGATACTCTGTATGTCAACATACTATGAGGAAAAGAACAGAAAAAATTATTGTTTTCCAGAAAACACACTAAAATCACTATCAAAAGTCACAGCTGTTGCCCCTTCTACATGTTATGCAGATCAAAATGGTAGTTTTTTGATCACAAATACCAAATATGGTTTTCTTTTAAGAAAAGAAACGTGCTGAGAAAGTGTTTCCATGGAGATCAAAGATAAAAATCCACATTTATACCAAATTGAAAAAATATTAAAGGAAGACACATTTGGATCCAAATGCAATATAAAAATTTAATTAAATGAAAATGTTTTGCATAATTAGGAATTATAGCCGATGCGATATCATTATATTTTCAAAAAAATTCCAGTCCTATTAAAACTTATTGTCCTGAATAGATTGTTCAGAAGGTAAGGCATGTCTGAGTGACAAATGCAGACTTGTATCTTGCAAATGAAATGAGTGTGCCCACTGGTACCGAGGGCTTTTGTTAGCAATTTTAAAAACAAAAGATTGTCGGAAAGTACTTGTGTAATTATGACATAAGTGAATGCATGAATGCATGTACGTGATCATGCGGATGCATGCGTATGTGTCTATGTGGGTATATGTATGTGTGTTTGTGAGTATGGTGATGTGGTATCAACATATACCAGTCAAATATTTAAATGGTATACCGAGCGAGTGAAAACAAATTCTGCCTCAGAAAAATGTAGAGTGTCACTCCCACAAAATATTTGAAGATGTGCTATATAAATGTCTTTGGTGACAAATGATTAAAGTTACATACATTATTACTAAATGAACTAGGTGTAACAAAATATTGCCTGCTTCAACTGGATTCTAAATGAGGAAATTACAGTGGTTTGCTTTGAAGCATTGGCATTAGACGAACTAGACATATTGTCTAAATTGAGGTGTTGCCAACACTGTCAGGTGCAATAAACAGCTAAGCGGTAACATGAGTCGATCATAAAAAAATCAACTCTGCAAAAGTTGAAACATTGTCTAGCAGACGGTCAGACGTAGTCTGAACAACACCACCACATATGTCCAAGCACATTCCAAGTCTTATCACTTTCTTTCAGGTGTAGTTGTTTTGACTACATCTGACCTTCTGTAAGACAATGTTTCAACTTTGGCAGAGTTGATTTCTCTGTGGTCGAGTGGAATTACTGCTCAGCTGATAATTACACCTGACAGTGTTGGCAACACCTCAATTTAGACAATATGTCCAGTTCACTTAATTCCAATGCTTCAAAGTCAACCACTGTAACATATTCAGCATGTACTGCACCTTCATCTATTTACAGTGAGAATTGGGTCACACAGAGTTATAAGATTTCAGAGTGTAGACGATCTGCTTCTGAGTAGATAGCTGTCTGGGCATTTATAATACCATGAAATAATCTAGTTCACTCACATTTTAATGTGCAGCTTGATATTTCAGTCTCTTAGAATCTCCTGTGAGGAGGAAATATTTGAAATAGCTTCAAGACATTTCAGAACAAGTATATAATGTGGGCTGGTAATCGGGAAAGGATTTTTATGTACCCCATTATCATATTTATGCTGAAATTGGCTGCAAATTGACCGAGAATGGAACTACACTTGCACGTACGCTGTTTTTCTACCTCAATTTGAAAGACAAAATTGGTGATATTGAGCCAATTTCAGTACGGCATCAAGCACTGTGGAGCAAGTGAGAATTTTTTAATTAGATGGGAATCTCGGGAACAATAAATCAGCTGCTACTAAACATTGTTCAATCTATGCTCAGGTTAAAAGGTAACAGTACAATGTTAGGTGTCTGTTGTTGGGAGAGATTTTTGTTAAGATATACGACAAACGGTTGAAGGAGACCCTAATTAAGGTGTTAATTGGTGTGAAATATTTGCATAATTGCATACTAATGAATCTCTCATGATGTAGACTCTACACATCCAACAAGACAAATTCTAAGGGACACACTTAGTCCAGTAATGCACAGCTGCTCAGATCGTTATATCTGATTGGTAGATTTTCATTATTTACAACAACTTGAGGGGTCTAAAACTAGGGTGTTCTCTACTGATTGGCTGTTTAGAACTCAAAAAGAACAATGAGTTTAATTTGACCAATTGGATGAAAGCTTAGTGTGACCATTTAGGTGTATGTCTTGATTTTTGTGCTCTAACCAGGTCAACGGTTCTCTGCAGTGTCCGATGATTCTTCTACACCTTGTATAACTCTGTAATTTTTTTTTCTTCATAAATTTTCAATGTTGTTTTATTTTTTCTTGACTCATTTTCCTAAAGCTGAGCAAGGCAGTGGACAGCAAGATGAGCAGTGCTCCAATTATGCTGGTCATTTCAGGAGTATTCTTAAAGATGAAAATCTGAATGACGAATGATGTTGTCACCATGCCCGCAGTTCCGCACACGACTGCTGTGGCTGCTTTCTCAATGTACAGTGCAAACGTCATCAGAATCTGTACAAGCATAGCTGCAAGAAAAATTGTTGATACAATCATTACTGTGATTGGTGAATAAGCTTTGGACCATTTGGGTGTCTTGATTTTTGTGCTCTAACCAGGTCAACAGTTCTCAGTGTCCGATGATTCTTCTACACCTTGTATAACTCTGTAATTTTTTTTCTTTATAAATTTTCACAGTTGTTTTACTTTTTCTTGGCGCATTTTCCTAAAGCTGAGCAAGGCAGTGGACAGCAAGATGAGCAGTGCTCCAATTACACTGGTCATTTCAGGAGTATTCTTAAAGATGAAAATCTGAGTGACAAATGATGCTGTCACCAGGCCTGCGGTTCTGCACACGACTGCTGTGGCTGCTTTCTCAATGTACAGTGCAAACGTCATCAGAATCTGTACAAGCATAGCTGCAAGAAATATTGTTGATACAATCATTATTGTGATTGGAGAATAAGCTTTGGAAGTTGACAAATAAACCAATAAGATCTATTGTTCTAAGATGGGACACTGCGACCTTTAACAACAGCATTCAACAAAATTAAAGCCCTGTTATTGTTTATAAATATCCTGATTTCTTTGTTTTGATAGGAAGTTAGATAAAAATGTGTCCTCATGCCAATATTTATACTTTCTTTCATTTTTGAATATTATCAAATATTATCAAATATTATTGATATGAAGCTTATCGGCTTTGCAATCCAAACATGGCATTTTTCTCCAAAAGTAAATTGGAACACAATGTATAAGTCTTGTCAATACTAGGAACTTCGAATAATATAGTATACCGGTACTAGGTTATTTTTGACAAATGAATTCTATTCCGGACTAACTTAAAGGGAAACAGTCATCGTAACTGCACCTGTGCGAGTTTCTTGTTTACAAACAATGTATTTCATGCACGATATCTAGATGCACCTCATCATCATAGTTGCAACGATGTAGATTATGACAGACAAGTTTTACCGTAACTTTCATCAATCACCATCGTACCTTTGATAGTGTTTACATTGGTCGTATGGGTCCCATACGACCTTTGAGTGCAGTTCCGACGACTGTGTATCCCTTTAAACAATCACTTTGGGTACACGTAAGATGTATTAACAACTTCAACAATATGTATCCTGATGTGATTTGGGAAATAGAAAAACAAATTTTTGTTCTGTAAACAGAATGAAATTTCTGGAAAAGGCATCACAAGCTACAGGTAATGGAGCTTTGATATAAAAATCAGAGATCTGGTACGTTGTAAATGTAATTTTGAGAATTTTTTTGTACTTTTTGCCAGCATCATCCAGAGTGTGCCAATCGCCTCGCAAAAAAGTACATTCATAAACTTGAAGAAACCTATACACGCTTAACAAACATGCTGGCAGTTGAATTGTAATAATTATAAATTCAACCCTTTTACCACCATGGTATTGGCCGAAACCCATTGTTATCAATGGTGAGTGTGGACCTGTTTACTGGGAATTGGGGTGAACAGGATAACAGGAACGCCCTAAAGATACAGAATATTTGTTCAAGTGCCAAATACTGGGATTTTTAAAAATTGAACCAGGGACTTAGGCCAAGCAACTATAGTTTTATACATGGCAATGCAGAGCAAACAATATTGAAACAATTGGCCAAAGTTATATTTACCAGATCAGTTTGGTTGGAGTCACATTTAGAAGTAATTAAAACTCATGAAACAGTGAAAGCAAACTTACATGCTAGAGAAAGCCATGGTAGATATTTCCATGTGTTTGGAGAGGGAAGTCGCAAGCCATCATCTCCGCTTTGAAGTATTACGAAGCACACCACCATGGAAACAGTTTCTGAAAACAGTACCAGCCTTCCAACATCAATGCTTTTGCCAATTTTACGAACAAACAGGAAAGACAAAGAAGTCATCACAGCCGCAACAAGTGCAAGCATGTAGTAGACACTGTTGCTGTCCGTGGATCCAGTCACAGCGCCCTCAGTGGTGCCGAACAGAGACGCTGGGCGCGAGATCAGCAGAACTCCAGCCCAGCAGAGGAGGCTGATTAGCATATCAGGCAGGTGCCATTTTTCATTCAAAATGAAAATTCCAAGCAAGCCTGTCATTACAGTGGAGGTGCCCATCAACGCCGATGCATCACCTGGTAGAATGAAATCAAAAATACTTTTAAAGCTGTTATCTGTATATTAAACTACTGCAGACGGGACAGCATGAAATGTTGAATATCTCTGGCATTTTAAGGTATTGCCATGGTTTGATGTGAAATTGGTTCAAGTCTGTGATTTGTGAACGTGTGAGTCAGAGTGAACGTGATGATTTGTGTTCTGTTTTCATTTGAATCGAGATGAGTGGGGTGAATGCGATAAAGTGGAGTTGCATTTTGCTGCCCAGGACACATAGATTGTCTTGAAAGTTGTTTCAGTTATCTAGGACACCCCACAGCTTTAACAAGATGTTCCAGTATATTGGGAAGATCGATTAAGGTTGACTAATAAAAGTGAAAGATCATATATGTTAGATGCCCTGAAAATACTAAACGGATAAGCAACTTGACCATCAAGGAAAAATGGCAAACATGAACTTTGTTAGTTTTTGGTGATATTTCATCCATAACAACCGAAACAGCTCAGAGTAAGATTTGTCCTTGTATGTGAAGTCAATCCCAACTTTATATTTAGGATTAAGAACTCTAACTTTTGGGGTTTATCCTGTAAGGGTGTTTTTAACGACCTAGAAATCATTTTTCCTGGAATTCTGGTGTCAAAAGTCAAAAAGAAATTTTCCTCTAGCTGAAAACTCATGCGTGTTCCAACGGTGCTATATGGCATGGTTATTTTCTTGTCTTGACCGATCCGAATGCTGCTGGTGCCATCAATATACTGGTGTGATATTATTTGTAATTATGAAGAGTGTATCACAGCATGCCCCTGAAATGATCAATTATAACATAACACGGTTTACCTACCAAGAGGAATTTGCTGATTAACTGCAAAACTTATCGTCACAGCAACAACAAAGAATACGCTCCGGATGAGCACTGCGCCGATCGTAGCGGCGTCAATGCCCTTAAATAAATTAGCTCTGCCAGTGACAACAAGGTAGCTGTATAAGACTGTGGCGTTCATTACACCACGGTAAAAGACGACTTCCAAGGGGGGGAGATCATCCTTCATCAGCTTGGTCATTGTAGATGCACAGGCCGTGGATACGCCGGCTCCAACAGCCAATAAGAGACCAAGAACTCTCTGCCATGAAGACCGCTGGGTCTGGTCAGCTGACTTCTCACCAGCAATACTGGAGTTGTTATCAGATCCAGTACTTCTTGATCCAAGTCCAGTCTTGGCTGCCATTTCAACGGTGAAAATTCTGGTTGAAATCACAGTACTGTAAACAACAGAAGAACAGAATTTAAAAATGCTGGTTAGAATAAAAATTTAATTACATGTAGTATGTTATAAATGTCGTCTATTAAAAAAAGCAAGTTTATCATTAAATTAATCTGTAAATAGATTTTCGCATACACATACCAAATCAGCTACATTGTAAGTACTGAACGTACAGCATTAAATATGCTGGTCCAGTCATTTTTCTTTCCTGTCTATAAACTGAATTTAATTAACCCTTTGAGTGCTGTAATTTCTCATACCGGTACCAAAATTTTCAGTGCAAAATTTTACTGATTTTTATTTATTTTTTCTCTGATTTTTTAATAATTTTTTACCACACAGACAAATCTTTTCATTGGCTACAGTTTTTGATCAAAATTTGGGGGGAAACTTTAAAAAATTGTATAAATCAATAAAAAAACATTGACTGTGTTATACCGGTATTTAATAAAGGTGACAAAAATTGACTTTAAGCATGCACTCAAAGTGTTGAAACTAGAACTGTATTTCTGATTCTCCTAGGGTCTGGTTTTTAATGGATTTAACCTGTTCACCCCTAATTGCCAGTAAGCAGGTCCACAATCACCATTGATAACAATGAGTTTGGGCCAAACCATGGTGTTGAAAGGGTTAAAATTGACTGGAACATGGATAGTAGTCTTTGCATTTTCTCTAAGAAATACATCGTGGAACATGCCACAATCATGATTGTGTGTTATATGGTTTGGGTCACTATTCAGGTGTATCTGTTCCCGGATATGATACAAAATTTGTCCGGAGAAAAATTACAGCACTCACAGGGTTACATACAAAATTTGTACAGATAACTTTTTACATGAATTATAATTGAATTATAATTCAAAGTCCTCTCAGTAGAGAAACAGATTTTTTACTGATAACAACCCAACACACATCAGCAGACATACTTATTTTGCAGCAAACTTGTTATTTTCTACTCACTACATGTAACCATGGCAACAGTGGTTACACCAGAGCATGTACATTTTGGAACACTTTCCAGCTTCCATCAAAAATGTAAAAAATACACATAAGTTCAAGAAAGCTCTTAACTCTGGGATTTCCAATCACCAGTAATTTTTTTATCATCTTAGCCTTTGCCTTCTTCTTATTGAGCTCCCTTATCTTGACTTTATCCTCAATCACCACGCACAAGGAGCTAGACACTCATTAGCTTTGCATTAGCTATTTTCTAGCCCCTATTCACATTTATTCCTCTTTCCAAAAGAAAAACTCTTCATAAGAGTAGTGTTTTAGAACTGTATTTATTTACTTATTTGCTTACTTATTTATTTATATTGTAGATTACCATGCAATGCCAAAGTTTTGTAATTTATGAAAAAGAATGGATGAATGAATGAATATATGACACACATGCATACATTGTTCATTAGAGATGAAAAGTCTAATTCAAACTAGAATAAACTTTATGGAAAGTTTTTCAGACTCAATATTTTCAGCATGTTCTTGGTCTGCTGCTAAGTATGTACGGTACTCACTTAACCCTGTCACCTCTATGTCCCTCTCTAGAGGTCCAACTTTACTGTAGAACAATATGATTGGTTCAAACCACTCTAGTGAAAGGGCTAAAGCCTACGGGATGATTGCTAAGTTACTACCATTTTGATTTGTGAAAATCAAAAAAAGGTAATTTTTCCCCAATGTATTAAAGTTATAACAGCCATTTTGAATTTCAAATATCAGTAAATTTTGGGTTATTTGTTTCTTTTAGTTGCTAAACTTTTCATAATGACCCGCTGATTTTGATTCTTGACTATGAAGAGAATGTTTTTTACAGTTTCTTGAGGCCTAGACAATGAATTCCCTTTGAGCCAAGGTTTAAAAATTTCTGGTTAGAGGGACATACTAATATTACTAGGGTATACTACCTTTAAGGTACTGAGAGGGAATACAACATTTGGATAAGGAGTGGACCATTTGATATCCTGGGGGGTCTGGAAGATTGATGAGGTAGCATTATTTTTTTACCTGATCAATTGTACACAATTTTTTCCCCACTCTCACACCTTTTGTATTGTCAAGCCCTCTCTGGCTGATTTTTTTATTGACATTTACTTGGAATCTTTTTTTTCCCCGAAAATCTTCCATCGCCCCCCCCCCCCGGATATCACACTGTCCATTCCTAACCATGCACCATTGATTGCACTACAGAACTGTACTCCGTGACGCAGCTCAGCAGAATGACAGTTGACATCAGTGGATCACGCCACGGCCATGCACCCCAGGGATCATGTCATGCATTGCGACGACCACTAGTGTCTGTCTCATGACCTGATTCGGAAAGACTGAGAGCCTTTTCGAGTTGCTCTACATGGCAGGGCTGATTGTATCTAGCCTTGCGTACGATGCTATGTGTTCCAGGCGTTGTACGGCCTCTAGTGCTGGGAAGCCGTATAACGCCGGGGGACATAGCATCGTACGCAGGGCTAGGCTGCGGTAACACCGGGGACACACAACATCGTACGCAGGGCTAGGCTGTATCCATGGAGGTACCAATCTTCTACAATTCTGGTACCTCCCCAATCGGTTAGGCCTCCCGATGCACCGCGCAGCAGCCTGTAACTTACAGCCCTGCAGAGTTAACTTTTCGAGCTGACAGACGTGGATATTGAAACAACTTACCTTCTACAACTGCAGTTGTAAACAGGATGGATGACGATGACTCAATCCCTAGGTACCCTGCAGTATGAACGTTCCTGATCCAATGCATTGTTCGTGTTAGAAAGGTTAATGACCTTTGACATACACCGAAAAACAAAATCTGAGACAATACTTTGCCGCGCATGCGTGTATGGACAGTGTATGCCGAGACGGTAGGACGAGTTGACCTGGGACGTGGACTAATTCACAATATGATCACGGTCCCTCCAACAAAGGGACCGCGTAGGAACGTAATTTGATATATTGCCACTGTCATCAGAGTCCATGCCGTACCAGACAGCATTCATCTTGCACATTGCTGACGGGATACAAAATGAGTCACCATTTTATCTTCAAAGTTAAGTAACAAAAAGTTGCAAACTTCTAAAGGTGTGGACCTCGGAGAGTGATTTAGGTCGATTTTTACTCCTATTTCCACTCGGAAAGTAATTAATACTTGTTTCGTTTCACATAGATGTTTGCACAATTCAAGTCCCTTAGAGGTCAAAGTTCACAAGACAGTATTTTTCTTAATGCAATTTAATGTCCTTCATCATCTCGAAGAAATCACATGAATGCAGAGATACTTTTAAGAAATCGATGGTGAATAGTTCGCCCCCACAATACACAATTACCCGTTCACCATCATACACAAGCTTGCTTGAGTTCAACATTGGCGTTAACATGGCAGGATTTGTTCACTGAATTTTAGCCACTCATTTTATACTTATTTGTACACACGGTATTTCATCAGATATTAAATACTCCAGGGTAAGTTTGAAAATGGAGTTAGCAGAGACTACCTCCATGGTTTGAAAGAGCATATTTTGGTCTCTTTGTGCCATTAACCTATACTATATATTTAAACTTCATTTGGGGGAGTCGTGTATACGTACCTAAAGGTACTAGGAACAAATTTTAAAGTGCAACCGTCAGCATGATTATACTATAATTTGATTCACAAAACACATTAAATTAAAGCTTTGTTTATCAAGAATGCCAGGAACAGCCAATCAGAATTGAATCCGTGATGTTATTCAGCCAACCATTTTTTCACCTCTAAATCGCAGAATAGGTAGTGGAAGTGTAGGCAAGTTGTATTATTCAGGCAGTTCATGTACGATCATCTACACTGAAATAGGATTGAATTTTTATCTTAGGTGTGATTTCTTTACACCATTTCGGTCAAAATTTTAATGTGAGTGGTCATTTAAACTGCCAGAATAATGAAATTTGCTTGTATTTCAACAACACATTAAAGGCATTTCAACGGCCATTCTTTGATTTTAAAATGCAAAAATAATATCACGGATTAATCAGGAACTTCATTGGGTTAAGTGTTGGTTGCGTTCAATATAAAATCACTGTTGATCCTCGAAGTTTGTTTTGAATTTGATAGAGGATATAGAAAATAAGCAGACGAAAGCCAACGTCGACGTACAACCATGACGAACACTAAAACGTCGACGAAAATAACTTTAACACTTTTGGCTGTTTTCCATTCGTTGAATGTCCCCTGAATGTCAAACGTACCTGACACTAATTACTTTGCGCATATTACTTGTGGCAAACGCGTCACGTGGTCTTTGATATTTTAGGAACACGAGACACTGTAGACAATAAACAAGCGGTACCGCGCAAATTCACATGTTTGCCATAAATAGGCGAGCGGTGAATCCACAAAAAGGGCCTTATTTTAGGAGTTTAATGTACCCACCTTACATACGGCCACATCATACGTCATTTGAAAGCTTATTATCTCTTCTTTAAGAAAATTGACGATGTGGAGCTGCCAAGTAGGGCCATAACCTCCTAATTTGCATAATTAACAAGGGTACCCAATTTGCATAAATGCGATATAATATTTGAAATTTATTGTTAACTTCTCTAACGATACGTTTAAACTATCAAGTGATATATCAAATGAAAGGTCTTTCCATGTAAAATACAAAATGGATATTCAAAGATATATTGAAAGTGATTTTACTGAAATATTTTCATGTTTATATGGAAAACAATATTTTCCCCTTTTGAATAACTATATTTTAAAAATTTTAACACATACAGCTACAACACACAGCCACATCATACATCATTTGAAAGCTTATTATCTTAACTTAAAGAAAATTGAAAATTTGGAGCTACCAAAGCGGGAAATAACCCCCTAATTTGCATAATCAACACGCATACCCAATTTGCATAAATCCGATATAGTATTACAAATTTATATTAACTTCCCTAAACATACGTTTAAACTATCGAGTGATATATCAAATGAAAGGTCTTTCCCTGTAGAATACAAAATGGATATTCAAAGAGATATTGAAATTGATTTCACTGAAATATTTTCATATTTATATGGAAACAATATTTTTCCCTTTAGAATAACAATATTTTAAAAGTTTTAACACATACAGCCCTATCATACAGCCACATCATACGTCATTTGAAAGCTTATTATATCTCTTTGAATAAAATTGACAATGTTTAGCTATCAAGGAAGGCCGTACCCCTTTTAAGTGCATAATTTACACTGGTAAGCA
This sequence comes from Ptychodera flava, assembly GCA_001465055.1. NCBI lineage: Eukaryota > Metazoa > Hemichordata > Enteropneusta > Ptychoderidae > Ptychodera > Ptychodera flava. Next base: position 290,308 of record LD343727.1, on the reverse strand, counting down.
CTTTGCAGAAATGAGATATAAAATTAGAAAATTCATTGTTAACTATTCTAAACATACTTTTAACTATCGAGTGGTATATGGTATTTGGTAATAGTATTTGTATGTAAAACAAACAATTGATATCAAAAGTGATATTTAAAGTGATTTTACTGAAATATTTTCATATTTCTGTGGAAATAAATATTTCCTCTTTTGAATAATGGTATTTAAAAAAATTAACTAAAGTATCAATGCAACCACATGCATTATGATGTGAAAAAAGTGCATAGAACATGGAGAACAAACAGCTGAAATTAGTTCTGAAAATTATTACTTTTTTGTTGAATGTATGTTTTAAATCATATGAACACCTCTTCTTGTTTACAATATTATCCAATACCGATGTCTAGCTTTTATAGGTCAGAGGCTGATTCTTCTAAAATGCCTTTTGTTTGGAGTATAATATAGCCATTCACAGCATAAGAAAACTTTTTAATGTTACTCAAGAATACCAACATTTTCTTGCAATGTTGTAACCATGAAAACAAGATGTATATAACATTTTGATTTTAACATATATTGTAAATGATTTGAACGCCAACATTATTTCGTAAAGATGTGCTGGGAAAATATCACCAAACACTATTAAGTGCAAGCATAAAAAGATCCACATGAACGACACTATTGTAGTTGTTGAAAAGTAGCTCTGTAGCTGAAACAATGTCAGAATGTGCAGTCAAAGTAATGGCATGATTCATGATCCAAATCATTCATGTAATTTCCAGTAAATCTAGTAATTGTAGGAATTCATCATCCTCTTCTTCACCAGCATTGTCATGAGTAAAACGGTTGCCACAGTTATCACTGCCTTGGCAGGAACAAAAGGTCTGTGCGGGGCAGATTAATTTGACAGCAGACACAATTGGTGACATGTCATGAAAGAAAGCAGCTCCAAACATCGTTCATATCTTAGTTGTTTGAATTTTGTGTATGATATTGTGTATATTGTAAGTGTATATTATGTTATGTTTGGCCGTTTTATGTATAGTGTTGATTTGCCATGGCGAGACGTAACCCTAATCTACGTGTCCTGCCCTATGGGGTAGCAAGACTAATGTGACACTGCGATCCTTTGATGCTACCTTTCGGAGTTGTCTTCATCAGTCCTTCATTTTCTTTTGGTGAAACATGTGCACTGATTGAATGATCGAGTTGTTCCACTGAAGTTCAGTTTGTTCAAGTATGGAAGCTAGAATGTTTACTGTTCGTTCAGGCTGTATTTGTGTGTGCTCATTTGAATCGGAGATCGGACTGTTGTAGGTCTTGTGAAGTTTGGCATCATCATAACGTTTATTTCCGTTTTTTATGTATGTGATTAGGCTACGCCCACAAATAATGGTGGGGGCGGAGGAATTCGGGTTGGATTCGAAAATTTTCGGAGATTGTAGAGGGGTACTTGGAGTTTTTGATCTGCATATAGGGGACCTGAAAATGTTTTGGTTCCCTTTTACTTTTTACGATTCCGAGGTTTTGAAAGTAATTTAATGAAAATTTAATAACATTTAAATGTCATCCGATCGTCCAAAGTTAGTAATAATTAAACAAAATTTAGAATCGTTTTGTCGCATTTCATTACTGTTATCTCGAAATTATCTTGTATTTTGTATTGTCTTGTTGTTGCACGATTGTTCTAATGTATCGTAATGTTTCGCGTTTAACAAGGCGTTTGAATGTTACCGTTTGGTTTCATGAACCGCAATATATCTGTTTGTTTTGTGTGTGTTTTGCAGCCGAGAATGTTCTCTTTGTTGCAATGATGACTTTATAGATAATGAGGTCAAACGATATGATTTCTTGAGAAGAGCTTTTGAAAATTTGAAAGTATGATGCATTTGTTTATATTTGATATGAATTAATTAAGCTCGTGTTGAGTTCCAATAAGAATCATACATTGTCTCTGAATCTCAGTCAGAGCGATAATATTTGTTCAGTGTGTTGCTGAATTATTCTCATTTTGTCTTGTGAAATGTAATGTCGGGAATTTCTGGTAAAACTGGAGATCCCGTATACGTACCACACCCAAATACCTGACGGTAAAATTCACTGTTGACTTGAAAGCGTTGTTTTTCAAGATCATTTCCAGCATAGCTATCATGTATTTTGTTGTACGTTTTTTGATTATGTAATCATTTGATGATCTTTCCTGATTTAATGCTCTGTCGACTGATTCCATTGCTTCATTGTGTGTTGTATTAGTGTTCATTGAAACAATGTCTAGTGTTACAATGTCGCATTGGCCAGAACTTTTATTGTCTCAATTTTCCGTGTAAAATCTGTATATCTTTGATGTATGTTGTTTATTTCTTCACGATTTGTTTGAGAAAATAGTCAATGAATTCTGATCTGTGAAAGGTTGGACTGCATCATCCACTTATAATTGGGAGGCCCACGAACTTTCCCGGTGGGCGTCATTTTGTTCACATGTATTTTTAGCATGAGGTACCAACTTTTATGTTGTGCTAGTATTTTACTGTTATCTCCATAGCCAATTAACACTTTATATAAAACAGCCAAACATAATATACACTGACAATATACACAATATCATTCACAAAATGCAAACAACGAAGATATGAACGATGTGTTGAGTTGCTTTTCCTTAATTATATAACAATAAATACGGTAAATGAAATATAGTGCCTTCCGTCTACATATTCCACATAACTGAACTGAAAATACAGATGTAACACAGATGTAGTAACCAATGATGTCTCCATCAAAACAAGATTTCTAGAGAAATTGAAACAAAAATGACATCAATAAAACAAAAGGGCCATTCAACACACAGCTATTTATAACAAGATTGGAACGAATTTGAGATAATTGGATGGTGAAGTAATGTCGGTTTAATTTGCAAATTTAAGCTCATCTACTTTTCTATTTACTTGTTTTAAAGAGTAACTTGTAATATTTCAACACTCAACTATAGAGCGCAAAACACGTTTTAGAAAATTTGCAAAATATGAAGACACAATTATCCCGAATTAGTTCCAATTGGTTTTATGTATAATTGTTGTTCAGCTATATGGGAATTAGACAGGATAAGGTTCCAGTCTGCGTATCCTTAATAAAGAAAAAATCAATTGCAACACAAATTCAGATATTTATCCCCATAACGTGAGCGTTATTAGTATTTACTACACAATATTTTGAATATTAAAAACGAGTCAAGATGTTTACGATTTAATTGAAAATATTCAATAAGAATATTTTGAATACACGTTTGGAGTTCATGATTCTATTCTACATGCAAATACCTATCATTTGATATCTCACTTGATAGTTGAAAAGTAAGTTTAGAGTACTTAACAATGAATTTTTGTGATTTTATATCGTATTCATGCAAATTAGGTACCCGTGTGCATTATGCAAATTAAATAATTACAGCCCTATTTGTCAGCTGCATATCGTCATTTTACATGAGGAAGAGATAATAAGCTTTCAAATAACGTTTGATGTGGTTGTGTGATGCGGTTCTATGTGTTAAAATTATTAAAATATCGTTATTCAAAAGGGGAAAGTATATTGTTCTACATTAGTACGAAAACATTTTGGTAAAATAATTTTAATATCTTTTTTTGGATATCAATTTTTTATTCTCCATGCAAATACCTTTCATTTGATATATCACTCGATAGTTTAAAGTATGTTTATAGTAGTTAGTAACTTTCTAATTTTATATCGCATTTATGCAAATTGGGTACCCATGTAAATTATGCAAATTAAGGGCCACGTCCGTACTTGACAGCTCCACATTGTCAATTTTCTTGAAGAAGAGATAGTAAGCTTTCAAATGACGTATGATGATGCTGTACGATTTGGCTTTTGTATTAAATTTTTTTATATATTGTTATTGAAAAGGGAAAAATATTTTTTCATTATAATTATGACAATATTTCAGTGAAATTAATTTAAATATCTTTTTGGATGTCTGTTTAGTATTCTACATGCAAATACCTTTCATTTGATATATCACTCTATAGTTTAAAAGTATGTTTAGAGTAGTGAATGATAACTATCTAATATATGTCGCATTTATGCAAATTGGGTACCCGTTGGATTTATGCAAATTAGGGGCTACGGCCGTACTTGACCGCTAAATGTTGTCTGTTTTCTTCAAGTAGAGACAGTAAGCTTTCAAATGATGTATAATGTGGCTGTATGATGTGGTTGTATGTGTTCAAAATTTTAAAATATTGTTATTGAAAAAGGGAAAATATTTTTTTCAATATAAATATAAAAATATTTCAGTAAAACCATTTTAAATATCTTTTTGGATATCAATTTTGTATTTTACATGCCAATACCTTTCATTTGATATATCCTTCGATAGTTTAAAAGTATGTTTGGAGTAGTTAGCAATGAATTTCCTAATTTTATATCACATTTATGCAAATTGTGTACCCATGTGAATTATGCAAATTAGGGGGTTATGGCCCTACTTGGTAGCTCCACATCGTCAATTTTCTTGAAGTAGAGATAATAAGCTTTCAAATGATGTATGATGTGGCTGTATGTAAGGTGGGTACATTAAGTGTGAAAAATAGGTGAGCCTGCCGCTCGCCTAAAAGCAGTGCAACCCAGAATAATACACGGATGCGCAACACACGGATATATCGCATATACTTAGGCCGTGAGAAGAGAAATGATAGCAAAGGTCAGAACCCTCAAGACATGGATGTTATGCAGACAAAATACCTCTAAAGTCCCATCAGCTGTACCTTTTTGCATTCACTTCCCAAGAACAATACCAGCAAATTTTGAGAGATATTCTTGATTCATGTTATCGAGCCCTGTTACATTTGAAACCGTCCGTGAGCTTATTCCAATTAATAGGCTTAATGCTGGACTTGGTCGATTGACTTCACGCGCTTACATGTATATTTATATGCGGGCGATTTTTAGGTTGCCACTAAAAAATCATTTCCTTGTAAAATCTAGGTTGTGCGTTCGTCGCTAGTGTTTGAACAACGTCCTGTGGTTACACTTCGGTGGGCATTTTTTGCATGATGCGTATTTGATTTCAAACCATCTTATGGCAAAAAATTCACAAAGGTACAGCTAATGGGACTTCCAAATACTTCAGAATCTTCCTTACATCGCCTACGAAGATAAGACATGAGATCGAAAAATCAACCAGTCAGCTTCTTTTTCAGCTGTGACGTCATCGATTAACATGGCATCTTACTGCAGAAAACTGTATTTCAATATCTAGACACATTAAAAGTAGCTTTCCAGTAACCTCTACGACTTGTTTTTGCATCAACATGAACAGGGACTTTGAAGTCCAATGCTTACAGGGAACTACGTACATTATTGTGCTAGCGCCTAGGGGATAGATATGCGGACTCTCAAACTTTTACAATGTTCTTTTGGTCTAACACTTGCAGGGGGCTCATTGTGAAGCTTATGACGCAAAAAAAGTTTTCATAGGCTTAGTTTTGTGAAAATTGGGAATTTAATTTTCCCCAATAGAGATAATACAGGGATGGCGGCCATTTTGAATTTCAAATATCAGTAAATCTTGGGTCATTTGTTTCTCTAGTACCAAAACTTGCGCGGTGACCCCTGATTTTCTCTCGATTTTGAAAGACAGTGGTTAAACATTCATAGAGGAGATTTTGAGATAAAGATTAAGTCGTTCACTTTCGAGGTGCATACTGCCTTAAGAATCTGAAAGTTCCGACATTACTACCTAGTATTATATTACACCTTTGTCAATACCAGTGAATTTTGTGACGTCATCACCCTAGATTATTACTGATATTAATGTAGAGTGTTTTTGTACTGTTGCGGTTCCATATGGATTCTACATATACACATCCACTGGCATCGCCAAAACAATAAGTAATAATGTACCCCCGGCCCATAATGGACGCAAGCAAACTTTGCACTCCATAATGTACTCGACTTCGCCTCCTACATTATGTTGCGAAAAGTTTGCTATCGTCCATTATATGCCGCGAGGGGGTGCATTATTGCTTAAGTAAGGAACACTATGAGATGTGTTTGTGTTTCATATACATTTGTTCTTTTTTAGGGAGAAGAAGAGAATGTTCTTGTTTTACTGAACACGATTCATGAGAAGATTACCAGAGTTACAGCTATTGTTCGTGTAGCCATACGCAAGAATCAAATGATTGTAGAAGGCAAAATTTGCACGTGTACAACAAAGAAAGGAACCAAGATTTTAAAGACTCGCCACGTATCATATATCGATTACAACCAGCTATACTTGATACACTAGAAAGTGATCGTCATGGTCGAAATTTAGCATTTTGAAAAGTTTTTTTTTAAATAATAAGTTTACAATTTTCCATTCAAAATGTTCATTTCCAAACTTAAGGAAGGATTCAAGGTCAAGTTAATGATGCGTCTTTTCTGAACCAGGGAATAAGACAGGATGTGCTCAACTACTCAAAACTTCACTTTCCAATTTATTACATTATGTACTGATTATCGGGTCGTAAACGTCAAGGAAAAGTTACCACCGACAGTTAACATTTATTGTAGATCCTTCCTAAAAATGATATTCATATAAGGGTCCGTCTCAAATTGTCGCACAAGTTCAAGAAACAAAATTCCTACGTTTTGGTCAAAATCCCCCTTCCCCCTAAACGAAAGTTCAAAAGTGCGAAATGTTGATTTCTGACTTAGAGAGTACAATGTAGCATTTTGCTATAGATACTGATTAATATGTTTCCCTGACCACATTTTATCGTCAAGTGATCGATCAAATTTGAGTGCTAACCAGCGTCAGCATGACACGAAGGAGTTTAAAAACAGTTACAGTAAAATTTGTTGGTACGAGTGTGCAATTTTTGTTTATTCTTACACACAATGAAAAGAGAACTTGTGATCACACAATAAATGTGCGAAAGTGAAGTTCACTAATTGAATGGAGGTCAAACCTCCTCCCTCACCGTAAACGAATGAATTTCGCTTTTTGAACTTATGCGACAATCTGAGACGGTCCTTAAATCCGTGGTTCTTTTTATTGTATCAGGAGTGGGTGCGTTGCCGACTAACTCGTAGTCTTCCGTAATTGCGAGCCACTTTATACACAAATTTCGTGTACAATGGAGAAAAACATACAAATAAGTGCTGATATTTTACAAAAGAAAGAAAGAATGACCGAGGTTGGACAACCAATTTAGTTTACTATCCTTGCCTGACATAAACAAGCGACCACTAAATTCATCATGGTAGATAGAACATAGTCCCGTGGAAATTAATTAGTTTGTAATACAAAGGTCTGGCATGGCAATAGTTGTCTCCGTGGAGAATTTGACTACTCTAATCAACAGGTTGTCCTTAGGGGCTGTCCTTCATGAGGTCGTATCTGTTCAATCGCTGATTGTTCACCTGAACTTGGAGGCAAACGAACTTTAATTAATTGCCATAGAGAATTCAGTACAGACTATTTTGCCGAAAGTTAATTACACCCCGGTACCCCGAGCTATTTGATATTTCCTGTAAGTGCATTGCCTTTGTTATCATTGTAGGCTTAAGTTCAGCGTCCAAGATCATCTAATTCTTCTTTATTCATCTCGACTGATTTGCTTCGAGGCATGATTGCTGTGTTCGGTTTTGTTATAGATGAAAAAAGTTTTCTCCGCGATTGTGTTTGCGTGCCCATAGATTCACTTTGATTTCTTGGTGTTTCTGCAAACTTCTGCGAAATTAGACAACCATTAAAACTTTTCGAAACCATGACGACTTTACCATCTGAGTGCATGTGATGTGTTTGAGTGATTTCAGGAGACAAATCCATAGATGTCCCACATACGGCGATTTTGCTGATCAACAGTGACGTCATTTGGATCACTTCATCTGATTGGTCCGCACCCAGAGAAGCTGTACGTTATGACGAAACCACAATAAAAAAATTGCCCAATCGTGCAAATAGGCAAATCGCCGTTATTTACCTCCTACGGAAATTGGCTTCGTTCAAAATGTCATGAGGTCGTCGCGCTGCGATGACGAGAACCGAATGTTAGCCATGATTATAACAAATTAATTAATGTCATTGAGGTCATGGCTGCTCATTATGTTGCATACAACCTCCACGGAGGTCGTCCCTACATTCATTACAGAGTTCAACCATGACGATGAGTTGTGTGGTCGCAATGCTGCTCGTCTTTCCTCACATCGCAGTGTATGCGGTAAGTACATTGACGCATCCATCTTCGTTTGAAAGCATTTCTACTAACCGAAAATTAAGATGCATGCGGAATTTTGCGGAGACAATACATTTTCCCAGTACGTGTCCGTGTGATCAGTTAGTCTTTCTCATCTTTGTAGACTGAGAGGTTTGCTGATCCGTTGCGGCCACGCAGAAACACCTCGGTTAAACTTTATATGCTTGGCACTGTGTGATGTGATGAAAGTTTAACACTCAAAGTCATAAAGGATAGTGAGATAGTTTACATTGCAGTTAGTGAAAGTGAACACAAAATTACTTCACTCGTGCCAAGAGAAACCGAAGAGTATAATTTTAACACACACATTCTCTCTCTCTCTCTCTCTCTCTCTCTCTCTCTCTCTCTCTCTCTCTCTCATTTCGTATGTTTGCCTGCTACAAAAATAGTACTTAATCATTGACATTACGACCCAAGTAACATTGATATGGCAAATTACCTAGAAAGCCATTAGGTATTTAAGTTGTGCATATAATGGATAGCCAATATATATAATTTAACTGTTGGGTAGGTCTGCGCTTTAAATTTCTTTAGCGCAATTTCCGTAACACCACACGCAGAATTTGCGACATATTCAAATACTGACAAATTATTTTGATCAAAGCGTTAAAGCAACCAAGTGTGGTAGACCCACAGTTCACCCGAACTGTTTGTGTCAAGGTAAACACTTGTATTTAAAGCTCCATAAGCCGTATCTTTTGGTTATTTTTTTTAAACTTTTGTTTTGTTGTTTCCCTACACTTTCTGCATTGAATCCGAACTGTAATTTAATGCCAAGTATTTAGCATATCAACACAACCTATATGACTATGATCTCCATTGTTATTGTTGAAAATTGTATTCAAGTCCGGACAAGAATTCATAAACAATTAACAATGATCACTACACACATACAAGCTGTGTTGACAAAAAGAATACTCGAAATTTCAGCTTGACAAACGGATTAGGGTCAGACAGGGTAGTTGATATACAGATGCAGAATACTGAAAAACTTGCCACAAGTTACAGCTTATGTCCCTTTAAGTATATTACATTAGTGAGAAGAGCGAGCTACCATATGTAATCATCACTGACCACGACATATCGCTCGCCAAAGCATGACATAACTCTTTTTTCTCACTCCAATTGTAAGCGAACTTGCATTTTTAAAAGTAAATTTGTTAATTTATAAATATTCTTTATTTTTAATTGTTTTCCAGAATTTCATAAATGTTACAGAAAAAGACTTGGCTAACTTGTCGGCCAGAGTCTACGGAGAGAGTGGTAAGAGTTGTGTCCTTACTTCTTTGCACGGGTGTTGGGTGTGTATTTAAAGGGAAACTGTCGTCGGAACTGCGCCTGTGCGAGTTTCGTGTTTACAAATAGTGTATTTCGTTCACGATGTCTAGATGCACCTCATCATTATAGATGCAAGGTTTAAATTACACGATGTAGATTATAACAGATATGTTTTAACGGTCACCAATCACCATCGTACCTTTGACACAGTGTTTGCATTGGTCGCATGGGTCCCATACGACCTTCGAGCGCAGTTCCGACGACTGT
>LD343727.1:263299-278795 GCA_001465055.1 Ptychodera flava | reverse complement strand
CAGGCCGAAGAAACTGACCAGTCCCTTAAATGAAAGTGTTACATTTGCTTCCAGCAAGTCTCTCGAAAAAGACACTCCACACCCGCATAATAAAATGGCGGCACTGATCTTAAACTGAGTGTTAGACTTCAAACCACGTCTTGTCTATCATATAATCCGATGAAAATTTTCAGAATGCGAGCGACCATCGACAGACTTGGTTTAAGCTTACAATAAATTGATACGGGGCCGAAAAAACTGTCGGTATCCGTCCGCGGTCTCCCATAGACTTCAAGTCGATGAATTAAAAAATCATTTGCAGCAGTATTTCTGGTGTCTCTTCTATTTCATACAAACCTATTTGAAAGTTTGCAGCCTAGGTCAGGTTTTCCTAGCGATCGAACGCGTTACCTGTGAGTCTGCGCTGTAGTGAGTTCGTTTCTGTCTGGTGAAACACCCCTGGGGGGGGGGTACTTGTTCAGAGAAGTGGTAGGTGTGTGCGGCCGCAGGTATAAAACCCAAGGCCCATTTTATACCTAAAATATCTTTATTTTAGGACCCCGTATTAGACCTTTATGACCTTTGACCCAGGTCAAAAGTCATAGCGTCAAAATTTTTAAAATGGAAAAAACAAGTATTTGCCCCGGCAAAGCCTACCACTGAACTGCGTTTAGAACTATGTTGTTGCTGGCCAAGCTATGATTCCGAAAGACATCAGGAAATACTAAAACGTTTTGTGAAAGAAAATGTCTTTCACCCTCACCAAATTTTGGTCCAGCTTCTACAAATTATCAGTTATCTGCAGTTACAGTCTGACTGATGTTTTTTTAAAATTACAATTCACAAAAAACCTCGCTGTTCGTCTGTAAAGCAATACTACTTCATGTGGCCATGGTCGACCTGTCTGTCATGATCAATACTAGGAGCAGTAGAGCCACGTTGTTTAGGCATTTTCTATTGGGCAAAAATCTGCCATATATAGAGTTCTGACCAATCAGTGACAATTTCATAAAACAAAGTCGATATTTACTTTGGCTTAAACCAGGGGTCTCTTTAATGATTCCCCTGCCACAGAAATGATATCGATGCTTATAGAGTGCAGCTCAGAACCCTGCTAGCGAGACGGGAACAGACGGTTGAAATTGTTCTTGTGTGGCACTCAAAAATCAACCCCATTTTAGACCTTGGTTTACAGTGGAATTGATACCCCGATTTTAGACCAAGTTGCCGAAAGACCCACCCCGTTGGGCGGCACGTATACACATTGGCAAGTAATGGAAGTGACCCCCCGGGAAACACCCCCGTGTCGCGTTCACCCCACTCATCGCGTTCACCACAATTACAAGTTACACATTTCATATGAAAACAGAACGAACATTGCGTTCACTCCTCTCACAGGTTCACAAATCACAGACTTGAACCAAGTCTAGGTAGCTCACAAAAATCTGCTTTTGGAGTTTTTTGTATGATTATTTAGCTGACAAGATCCAGCTACCGGCAAAAAACAAAATCAGAATGTTTATACAAGCTGTAATGATGACATGCAGACAAACACGAACAGACAAATCCAGAACTGAACAATGCATATCTGTGATCCTCTAGATATAAATAGTTTCTGCCGTGCGTTGGTATTTTTTTTCAATCGAGGAAGCAGCTAAGTGACGTAGCCGAGGATTGAGAAACAAAAACCTCTCTCTTTCTGTCCTCGTAGCCTGCAGCGTTCAGACAAATTATCGGACGAGGGCAATGCGCACTTGAGAAATATAAGACAGTCAATCTTGAGAAATATAAGACAGTCACTATGTGGAAGAGCTAATGACAGGAAGTGCGCTTTTGAAAATGTTAAAGGACTCTCGATAATATCATACTATCTTAAGTGTCTGATTCGTTTTACGAGAAGTCATTTCAGTGATAACGAGACGAGACATAAGGAATCTACATCTATCTTTTGCCCGCCGATATGACATTAAATTCTTCTGCGATCAGATGTTGCTCAAGGCAATGCATAGCACTTTTCCAACCCACAAGTAATCTAATGTCTTGAAAGGAGTTCCTTGGCCGGAAATTAATTTTGCAGCCGATTTCGAAATGTCGGGTCCCCCACGTGCATCGGCATAAAAGGCAAGAGTGTGACTTATCAAAAGAAGGCGCTGGGCGGAAAGAGACTTCGTTTGACTGTGATAAATATGATTTGTCTCGTCACATTGTGTACGTCTGGTCACGAATCAGACACTTAAGGTTGGACATCGGGTGCATCTTCGGAGAAAAGTTGTCAAAAATGTATGTACGACATATTATATTCTATGTGACTGTATGAAAAGCTGGCCCTCATTCCCGACAGAAATGTTTAAACTGTAATTACTCTCGTTTGTGAATGGAATACAGCTTTTGTTGGCTATACTAAACATAATTATGTTTGACAATGAAACAACCTTATTTCAAGACATTGCGGCTGCGTTTTGTTGTGTTCCATAGTCTGTGATGCACCAGATGAAGTCTTTTGTGAGCCTGATCCAAAATCATCTTGTGAAGCAAGGTGCACGACTCCTCGGGGTTGTAAGGAAGTGATATGCACGAACTGTCCATCACCAGACCAGGACGAAGCTCGGGCTGCTTGCAAGGTCTTGGAATCTGTCATCTTTCTGCTGGAAAAGGGTAAGACTATTTGAATATAATCGTATACCAGTTTGGAATAGTTCTGAAGCTAGTTCGAGCTTCGATATAGTGAAAGACTTTAAACTTTTGCTAAAACTTTCTCCAAGCAAACTTTCAACCATTCTCTTTCAAAGTCAAGATTAAAAATCGAGGAGGGGGGTGGGGGGTCACCGTGCAAATTTTGGTTCCAGAAAAACAAATTACTCAATATCTACCGATATTTGAAATTTAAACTTGTCGCCAACCCTGTGTTACCTCGATGGGGAAATAAAATTCCAGTTTTTCACAAAACTAAACTACACACTCGTTAAGATTCAAAATGAGTACCGACAAGTGATAGGCCTACAAAATATTGTGAAAGTTTAAGAGTCCGAATATCTGTCCCCGAGGCGCATTCTACTTACCTTCATGACAAGAAAATATCACGTTTATATCCAAACGCTTATTATTAACTTCGTTTCAGTATTTTATACGCAGGTTTATCTGTCTCTCCCGTAGAATTCCCTACAGCACGCCGAGCACGCCACAATGCCCAGTGTTCTATTCCCCAATATAACCTATCTGAGTAACTTAAAATTGACACAATTATTATTTATGCCTCAATGCCGACAGGTATTTGCGATTCCTAACCGTGGCATGTCAGCTGTAACAAAGTCTTTCAAAGATGCACAAATTTGATTTGTGTAAGAGTCAAAACAGAAAATATGACGAAGTCTAAACATAGACCCCCAAAAACGATTTTTTAATTTTTTTTGGAGAGTTATGGTCTAAAATTACAGTGTTTATGCTGCCGGCTCGCAAAATCGCAATATGTGACTGAAATAGTTTGATAGATTTCTGCCCCGAAGTAGGTTCACCTTACTTCTGACGTCCATACTTACATAACTTGCTTAGCTCACACGTTTGAAGAGCACATGATTTGCGTATCGTTTTATGGCTTGTGCCAATGTACTGCATGCCCACATTTGCATAACTTAATGATTTCATGCCTATATTTATCCCAGAGGTTTTGGTTTAACCGAGGAGATATTTCCGTCAACATAATTTTAAAAACGCCAGACTGAAGAAATAAGATTAAAAATTGATCTCGAATTTAATCACCACAGTTACACAGATTTTAAGCGGGTAGCCGCTTTTTTAAAACAGCGCCCTCACATTGGCATTTTGAATACCAAGGAACGCCCCTATGACCATATATGTGCATATTTAGATTACAGGTGACTGTATACCTTTAACTCCAACAATTGTTCAATCATTCTCTTTCGAAATCAAGAATAAAACCAGGTTTAACCGTGCAATTGTTGGTACCAGCGGAACAAACTACATGTACCTTATTTGAAATTCAATATGGCTGCCACCCCTATGTTGACTCTATGAGAAAATATTTCAATTTTTACAAAAAAAAAGATATTTACTCCAAGTGCTTCAAAATTAGCACCCACAAATGATAGATCAGAAAAAATAGTAAAATTTTGAGAGTTTTATATCTGTCCCGAGGCGCATTCTTCCATATTTTATTTCAAAGTCTATATATTGGCGGCTGGCCATATTGAGGGTGCACTACAAAACATCATTTTTTTATTCAACTTCAGCTTCACACTGCCTTTACAGATGTAGTACCAGGCATGCACACAGCTCTAGATGAGTAAAGTATTATCTAACAACAGTAGTTTCAGGATAAACTCATCAAAATATCGCGATTAAAACACACGGACACAAATTCTTTAGATTATCAAACACAAATAGTGCTTTATTTACGGTAGGGGAAATCAGGGTTTCATGCCCACACAGTCGTTGACATAAAACTCACGCTCATGCACAGTCACTGTTATTTTCATGCTGTTAGACCTTTTGATGATTATGATCCCAACAATAAGATTTATACTTCTTTTTTTCCAGGAGCCATCAACATAGAGGGCGCCAGTCTATTTGAGAAGATGGTTGTTACTTCTTTACTCCATCAAGCAAATGTTGAATGTGAGTGTAATTTGTACACGTCATGCAAATCATACTAACTGGGCAGTTTTTACCGGCAGTGTAGTCCTGTGTGGCGACTTCTTTCGCTTGCTTTATAACACTCGGTACCTCAAGCAGGGTTAATTCTACCTGTGTAGCCCTAACGAAGAGGCAGTTGTTTAAGCTTACATTTCAGAATATACACTGTATTACATAGGCGTCATTTTTGATCAAAAATAAGACGGTGAAAAGTTTATTTACTTCAAGAGCTTGAAGAAAATGAGAGCCAACACATGCTACATTACAAAATAATTGTAAAATTTTGAGAGTCCGAATATCTCTTCCTGAGGTTCATTCTAACGAAACTTATTAACGTGATTGGAACTAATTTGGGATAATTGGATAGTGTTGTAAAGTTGGTTTAATCTGCAAATGTAAGCTCATCTGCTTTTCTTTTCTTTTCAATAAACTTGTTTTGGGATAATTTGTAGTTTTGCAACTTTCAGCTATAGGGCACCCAACACTTTTGATAAATTTTAACAATGAAATGATCCAATTCTCCCAAGTTAGTTCCAATCGTGTTTAATGATCGACTGATTAGATGTGTCCCGATTGGGAGGTGTCCCTGTCGTGACAGATCGAATAATGTGTCTATATTGATACTTTTTGTTATAGTCTGTGACGATGGTAGAATAGTTTGCGAAGAAGTTGGAGACGGGTGTGTGGCATTCGATGACATCTGTCGAGAGAAATACAAAGACTGCCAGTGTGGTCTTGATCAGATCATGGGTTCTATCGGAATGATTCTGACACCCGGTAAGACTATATCAACAACCTGCGCATGCTCAGCGTCTATACCCAATGTCTTTTCATTGATACATTTTCTAGAGTATTTTTGCGTTGGAAGAGCCATCGCCATTTCATTTCCATTGACGCCTGTTGTTACTGAATCATGCAAACACTGATGAGTAGAAATTAAATTTATTTTCTTTCGTGTCTTCCAGGTTACTTTGAATTTTCCTACAACAGAAGAGATGTGGACAAAAGGCACCCGCTCCGGCTATTCTAGAGTCCAAATTTAACTCCATGACAGCGCGAGTAACACTGTCGTCGAATTTTCCCATTTCACGTTTCTGTTTGTTACTTTGACGACGGGCTTTTCACGAAAGTGTGTTGCTCCAGTTCTTCACACAAATATGTGGCAACTGTACCTCAATATTTACGAAGTCGTACAAGATATATCATGAAGGCAAAATTATCAAAATACTGATAACGAACGTATCGCCCATGTCTCTATCCCACATGTATCACATACGCCCTTGATGCATTTTCGGAATTCAATTCTGATAGACAGTGTACGGGTCTAATACATTTGTATCAGTTTTGTTTTACGTAGTTCTTCGTGTAACATATGACACAACTATTTAAGATTAAATGTCCCGAGTCTTTCGGGCTTTTTCGTTGGAGTAAATATTTCTGTTGTGAGAAAAAATATTGTCAGAGAGAGAGAGAGAGAGAGAGAGAGAGAGAGAGAGAGAGAGAGAGAGAGAGAGAGAGAGCCTTTTCTGTAATTGTTTTTTATATTTTCACTTTTCGATCATTAGCCGTTCCCACTGACATCGATACGAATTTTCGTTGTCATATTAGGCCCAGGTTGAGACGGAGCCCATTATGAGCAAATGTTGTGGTTGGTGTGTGTTTGTCTGCATGTGTGTCTCCATTTGTCTGTGATTGATGTTTGTAATGTTGATTTCTCTCGCACTACTTCATCAAATGTCACATAACTTGGTACTCTCACGTTTCTATCTTTCTCCTTTCGGTATGATGCCACGTTTAAATTTCCCACGCAACGTTGGCGTAACCATGTGCACCCTTGGACGCCAGTGGGCCCTCATATTGTCACGTTCACATTAAATTTTCTTCCTCGTGCACCTTACGCGAAATTAAAGTGGCGCCACATACAAGATACCAACTTGAAGGATCGATTGTCCAACATGGTTCATTCTCACATTTTAGAGACACGCAAAGAGATTTCAATTTGAGAATTTGTACATTCGTCACGTGTGACAACGCCCTCACAGAAATGCTTCAAAATGAACCAATGATAGAAAGACACCCACTGTTTAGACACTCACTCCTTTTCCATCCATCCTAGAAGATCCATGATTCTGTCGTGATTTCGTTCACGTTCTTCTAGTTAGAATCATGGTGTCTCACTGTCAGAATTAAAGAACATTTCCAGTTGACCCCTGCATCTTGGTGTCTGATTGAGTAGGCCTATGTACCCCGGTGATTCCAGGTAAAGTTTCCGAGTACCTCGAGCTATAAGCCAAGAGAGTATCATCTCCCTCGGTGAATTCCCCTTAGCCTCCAGTCATTTTTTGTTATTTCATGTGGTGGAGAATCCGGCCATATGATGTTAAATAGGCACTGTATTCTTCCCAACTGCCGCACTGAATAAGGTGTCGGCGTTCGAGGGATCATAGACAGCGCCCTCGGGCGACGAATCTTTCGGTCTAGCTGCACTACCAAAACTGACATGTCAGAAGCACCTATGCTATACATGGTGTTTGCATGAGGTATTCCTGCCACGTGGAATTCATTTCTGTATACGTGGTATACCCTGACTGCTACAGGTCTGCTGCTTTGGTTGTGAAGGCATTTTGCATGGATTTCATGGCCATGGTCTCTTCTATGGCATGTGGGTGAGTTATCAGGCATTGTTCCTCCGCCTTCTATAACTGTCATAAAGTATATTACATATGTACTGCAGATTATTCTATTGTGCCCCACCACATAAAGTTGGTATTGAATCTCAGTAATATGCATATTATCTTCCTTAAAAAACTTGAAAGTTTTTTGATAGTACCCTGCCATCTTCTGTATGGTTGCTGCATACTTAACATCAGATGTTGCCAGGTGAATATCACTTTGTAGGACACTGAGAAGGTTATTACTAAGCATAGATCTTTTTGGCTTCATCAACAGTTGGGGGCGCACTTTTGTCGTCGTCCTCTGAACCCTTCAAGTGTGCATCTCCATAGGCCTACACTGGATCGTCAAGGGTAAAGATAAATCTGATAAGTGATAAGGTTTTCGAGGAAGTAAGTGGCATGATCAAGGAAGCGTAAATTTATTTTTGAAGTGATATCTCTAGTTACTTTTGCTCATTTGCTCTGGTTGAATCTTTCATCTTTGCCTTTCTCTGTTTCAATATATCTATTAAACATTATCGGGACTGCATGAAATGCAATTTTGTTTGATAATGATATGTCTATGAATGTGAATTGAACTTGAAATCTTAACTAAATCTGTAAACCTTGAAAAATAATGAACTTATATTAGCACTTTTCACGGTTACAGGTCTGTTACTAAATATAACTGTACGCACGCGACATCGGACATTGCTGCTTGAAATGCGGACAATGTTGCATGCGTTGCTGTTTTTGCAGCTTGTAGGCCTACTCTGAGCCCGGACTCCGAGTCGTGAATATGTATTTTAGTATTCAGTGTCTAATACACTAGTAGTCGCCTACTAAGCTGTATTTTCGTCATTCTTGCATGCGTAATTTTCAAAAACGTAATCTAAAAATGTGGACAGATATTTATTTTTGCATATTAGGCTAATGAAGAACAATGATGTTAAGCTTAGGTCTAACTGTGAGCCCTAGCTATTCTGAATAGGCCTACTGTAAAATATTTCTCATATGTTTGTCATATATGGAAGACCGGTCACGACATGCGACATGTGAGTTTTTTAAACTGCGACCTGGGAGTTCTTAAACTGCGACATGCGAGTTCTTAAACTGCGACGTGCGAGTTGCAAAACTAATACGGCGTTTGCATACATGTCATTTCGTTCCCCTCCTAACGATGGATTACAGAGGTAGAGACGAGCTTATTTCTGCATAGGCTACTACTACAATGGATACACCCTGGGAGAAATAGCGGCCACGTTAGGACTCCGACATGTATGGAAGACCGGTCACGACCTGCGACATACGACCTGCGTCTTTAACTGTGATCTGCGACCTAACCCTAACCCTAACCTTACCCTAACCCTAACCCTAATCCCTAACGCTAACTAACCCTAAGTTATGCCGTTAGTTACAATTTTTCTGTCCCTTGGCCTAACCTCCAGGGTTGAGAGCGAAGTAAGGCTTTTTACGAGAGAAAACCTAACCCCTAACCCTAACCCTAACCCTAACCCTAAACCTAACCGCAGATCGCAGTTTTAAAAAGTCGCATGTCGCATGTCGTGACACTCGGCTGAAGCTAGCAGCCAAAACCTAGCAGCCAAAACTATGGTGTGGAAGCTAGCAGCCAAAACTTGCAAGCCACTTTCCTCCTATATTTTGAAGTCAAGTGGACATCAATCTAACATACAAGGTTCTTTATACATGTATCAACACAAACACATCATTTACTAATTAATTTCTTTGCATAAATTATCTCCATTCTAATTAGCACCTGGTATCCCAGCTAGCCTATGGCTAAAGCACAATGCACTGTCTGCTTGAATGAAAGAACGAGTGTGCACCCATTACACCTAGCATGTCGTACACATATACATCCATACTTACAAACTACACTTATCTCATTTCTTAATTAATTTCTTTGCATAAATTATCTCCATTCTAATTAGCATCTATATGCTAGCCTATGGCTATATAAAGCACAATGCATTGCCTGCTGTAATGAAAGAAAAAGTGTGCACCTATTACACCTAGCATGTCTTACACATATACATCCATACTAACAAACCACACTTGTCTCATTTCTTAATTAATTTCTTTGCATACATTATTTCCAATTAATTAACATATATATACCATATGCTAACCTATGACAATACAGCAGAAAATAGCGTCTGCTTAAATAAAAGAAAGAGTGTGCATCCATTTCACCTAGCATGTCTTCCACATATACACCCATTCTAACAAACTACACTTGTCTCATTTCTTAATTAATTTCTTTGCATAAATTATCTCCGCTTTAATTATCACCTATAGACAATGGCCACAAGAATATAGTGTCTGCCTGAATGGAAGAAAGAGTGTGCATCCATTTCACCTAGCATGTCTTACACATATACATCCATACTAACAAACCACACTTGTCTCATTTCTTAATTAATTTCTTTGCATACATTATTATGTTTTGGCTGCTAGCTTCCACACCATAGTTTTGGCTGCTAGGTTTTGGCTGCTAGCTTCAGCCAAGTTGTCGTGACCGGTCTTCCATAGTCATAAAATATTTGCATATTTTTTTCAAAACTATTATTTTTGAAAACATATTCAAATATTTTAGAACAAACATGCTAATCCGTAATGTTAATCTTTCTTTTCATTGTGCAATGAACTTTCCAGTCCATCCCTCCAGTCGAGATCTCTCGCCAAGCACTGCAGAAGGCACGCGTGCAGCAGAAGGTATAGGTATCCTCTGCCAACCAACTGGAGAAGTGGAACGTCAAACAAACATACTGAGTAAAGTACGTTAGATTCGGATTGCGATTACTTAGGTCGATGTAAATCCAACTTTTAATTATAAAGGGAGAAAAGGCATGATCACACTTCAACATTGTCTATTTATGATAACTGAGTGAATTCCTTAACGACGCTCTACAGCTTCCGGCGACTATAACATATCTAAAATGATTCAAATTCAAAATGGGAAACAAACACTGCTGTATGCAGAATCCGAAGTGAAACTCGACACATTGTCCCAGTCCCGTGGATCGATCGGACAATCAATTGGCCGGGTCGCGGGTCTGTCTCTTTGATTCGTCATGTGCATCTTCCGTGCAACTTTGAGGTAGATAGATGTCTAACAAGATGAGAGGCAGCTTCTGCCGATGTTGTAGAACTTAACTATCACGAGTTGATATTGTTTACTTGGAAGTTCCCAAGGTTACGCACACGCTTTTCTGCACTACAGTTTCAACTTGTTCATCTGTGCTTTATAACTCGCTCAATATGCACTGTACGCTGTTTCATTTCCAATTTCCCAGAAACATATGACGTCCAGATCCATTCATTCCACATAGCAGGCCACACAAATAATAAGTCCATTAAAATGGCAGAGGCAGAAAATATCGAAAGCTATATCGAGAAGTGCTTGGATGGTAAGTTGCCCAGCGTGACCTACCCAGACTGCGATACATCACTAGGTATCTCGACTAATCCCGTGTTGAGACAAAACGTGACCTATATCGTTGCTGCAGTTCTGTTCAACGAGAATGGAGATGTTTTATTTATACAGGAGGCCAAGGAAACGTGTCGAGGGCGGTGGTATTTACCGGCTGGAAGAGTCAACCGGAATGAAACCCTTGAGGTATGTACCAGTTTGACAGCACCTTTGTACCAACCACACCCACAGTCGCATATGGTATACACGGCGAGGGCCGATGTATGCATTAGAAAAGTGTGCATACAGCGGCCCTCGCCGTGTATCGAACCACAAGAGACTGTGCTTTTGTACTTCATTCTGCAATGCAGTCACTGTCAATATGCATTAGGCCATATTCTCTGTGGACGGACTGTGATAATAGACTTGTCTACCGTACATTCTAGAATCCAGCCCGTGTTGGACTGCAAACCCAAAACACTTAAAAGGGAAGCGGTCGTCAGAACTGCACATGTGCCACTTTCTTGTTTACAAACAATGTATTTAATCCACTACATGCAGATGTATCATGTCACCCAAAGCGATAACATTTAAATTTTATGATGTACATTATGACAAACATGTTTTAACTTTCATCAATCGCCAACGTACCTTGGATACAGTCCTTCCATCGGTTGCAGGGGTCTCTAGCGATCTTTGAGTGCAGTTCTGATGACCGTCTCCCTTTAATATGTTTTGGAGTTAGTAAAACTCTGCGTTCTATCAATAAACCAACCTTAAACATCTGAGGTCTTTATCACTTTGACAAGCAAAACTTCTACTTTCTGCTGCCAATGCCATTATGCAGTATGTTTGTCTAGAATCTGACCAGTTAATTTTTGACCTTCCAAAACCCAAAATACTCCAAAATATTTTCTTTGGTATACTCACCACATGATGGTCTTCAGGTTTGTTACAATAAAATGTACAATAGGGTCCAGATACTTTGGACCAAAACCAGGACGCCCCACACAACTTTGTCCAAAATCATTTTGTGCTAAAATCACCTTATCCTGTGGCGCACTTTGCCCTAAGTACCACCTTGTACCAAAACCACTTCATCCCAAGTACCAGCTTGTACAGTCACAGTGTACCGGTACTGTATTTACAATAATACATGTGACGTTGACACGTTACTGTGTCAAGACATTTTGGCATCCAGGAATCTTTATTCTCCCAAATACCATAGATGGTAGAATTAGAAAAAACAAAAAATACAAATGAGTCAGTGTATGTACAATTGTTAAACTATCTAGCTATGGCAATGCTGTCTCCCTACATGTTTGTATGGTTAGCTTGTCTTTTTTACCTTAATAGTAGAACCGACAACTGGTGCCTTGCATTATACTGCCCTGTGTCAATTTCTCAACATGTGTTCATTTGAAAGACTTGATCGCAGGAAAGATAAGTGATGAAATCTTCGTTGACACGGATGTGTTATTTTCAGCTTTACTGGTTGGCAGTACATTGGGGCGAAGTGGATTTGTTTTGGGGTTGAAGTGACTGGGGTCAAGGTTGTTTAGGTGTGACTTGGTGCATTTGGCAATCTACTGTGACAAATCTAGTTGATGCTATTGGCACCATTATTTTCAAAGAGAATGGTGCATATATATACGGTACCTTGTACTAAATCTTAGTATTAATTTTAATATACTCCTTAAATAGCCTGTAAGAAATGAAATTGAAAACAACATAGAGTTGTCATTTTTATGTACAGGAGGCTGTGAAACGAGAAGTCCTTGAAGAAGCTGGAGTTGAATTTGAGCCAAGAGGAATTACATGCGTTGAAAGCAGTGATGGGTTTTGGATTCGAGTGACCTTCACAGGACCCATAGTGGGTAAGTCTTTGGTAATTCATGATCATATACAATACCAGTAATTTGTTACAAGGACAATATTACTTTTTTACGTGTATTTTTGTTTAACGTGAAAAAGTAAAATACTAAATACTTTGTAAGGCTCCACTAATAGTAATTTTAACATTTTTTCCAATGTTTAAATTCTATTTGTTAGTTTCTTTTCTTGACATTGTTTTACTCGCGACTTGCGGTTCATCTTTTTAACATAGCCTGTATGTGTGTAATGTTCAGTGATTTTGTTGATAACTGAGTATCTGTCCAGAGTTTATTTGTCAACCCCGAAAAATGCATATTTTAGACTAATAATTTATACATCTTGTTTGCAAGTGATATACTAAAGCAATAAACAATGTTCAGTGACGGTATACCACAGATTTTGACCAGTTCACGACATATATGAATCACAGACCACTTCAGCATATCTTTACTGAGTGCATGGGCTAGAATTGGATACATTGGCTGTGGAGAAATATTCAGTACACGATGTTTTTAATGACGTTATTAACTCATATGTCTCTCAGTCGTATAAGCATTGTGAACCGGCGACATGGTCTCATTTGCAGGGCTAAACTTGGTGTTACGCTGGGCTGACGCTGAGCATTCAGATAGCGTTTATAACACAGACGTAAAGCTTACATCAGTGTAGCGATGGTGTAACTTTGTCTATGTGACACAGACACAGTAAAGACATGGTTTATTGCTTTATTATACCACATGTAACAGGTGTGAGCAAGGACATTTAGGTGACATGTGAATGATGTCGGTTCCGGGTACCACTTGCAAACATTAAAGTATTTGTCTAAAATAATTTGTATAGTATTTGCAGTTAAGTTGCGGCAAACAACTGACAGATGATAGTGTTGTTTCAAGTAGGCTTCCACTGTAATTGTTTAGATATAGCAATAAAACCAGTCAGCCAGTAGGAACCAGTTTGTGTGTGTGTGTGTGTGTGTGTGTGATTTTCTGAAGGAAAAAGAATCTAAATGGTTCATAATATTTGGCCATTAGTAAAATAATTAGGTCTCTTTTCAACTTAGCTTTTTTTGCAAACAACTTCACAAAATGTCAACGCAAATGACAAGAGTACAGCTAGTCTCTGACTCAGCAGTACATAAATGTGACATTTGGCAGTATAACAATGTTACATGTATACAAGTAATTGCCTGTATGTAAAGTGTATCAGGCAGGATACTCCATGGTTTGTATTATGGGTCAAAATACAATGTACAGTCCTTTGATCAGTGCCACTACTGAGGCAAATTCAGGAACAAATTCTCTAAGCAATTACACAACTGTGATAAAATTTAGATCAATTCAATTGTTCGTTCTCAGCTGGCTTTCACTGTAATGGTCTGTTGTCCAGTCCACCACTGGATGGGTGTTCATATCGCAGGTGACAAATGCATCAATTTTTCCTATGTTCTCTTTACAGATGGAAAGGTGAAAACCTTGAACGAGGCTGATGAAGAATCTTTGCAAGCCAGTTGGTTTGCAGTGAAGAAAGGTATGCCAATCCGCAAAGATATTCAAAATCAAATAAGGTATGTTAAAAGAATGTTGAATAATTTCAGCATCCTTCTACCCATTGTTGTGTTGGTGTTTGTACCTTTGTTAAGGTAGTGTGCACCTCGATAGTGAAAGATGTTAACTTTTGCTCAAACTTTCCTCAAAAAACTTTCAACCTCTCTCTTACCAAATCAAGAAGAAAAATCAGGGATCACCATGGAAATTTGGGTACTAAAGAAACAAATTTCCTAACATTTACCGTAATATTTGAAATTCAAAATGGCTGCCATCTGTGTTAACTCAATAAAAAAAAAATAATTTTTTGATTTTCAAAAAACTAAAATGATAAAATCTTATTTACACTAAGAGCTTCAAAATGAGCCCCCCACAAGAGGTAGATCATAAAATGATTGTAAAAGTTTGAGAATCTAAATACCTGACCCTGAGGTGGATTCTAGATTATCACTCCTTGGTGGCAGAGCTCAAATTTATTGAGCACTCACACTCGGATTTCAGATTCTCAGATCACAAGAAAATTCAACATCTTTGAATAATTTTACTACGTTTTAAAGTTGAACCATTAAAAAGTAATTACCTTATTTTTTTGTTGTTTGCCTGCATGTAAAACAGAAGTTACGACATAATACAACTCATACTAACTGCTGTTGCATACAGAGAGAGTTCATCAAAGCCTCAAGTTTTACCAATACTTAATCCCTACAACAAGGTGTGTTTTAGGACTCTTATAGTAGTGAACCAGAGTTCAGAAAAGTAAGTATTATAACAAGTTTCAAATCCAATGCTTCAGATACTGGATCTTTTAAAGCTCCATAAGCTGTATCTTTTGGCTATTTTTTCAGAACTTTTGTTTTGTGGTTTCCCTACATTTTCTGCATTGAATCCCTTAACTGTAATTTAATGCCAAGTATTTAGCACATCAACGCAACCTATATGAGTATAATCTACCGGTATATTGTTATTGTTGAAAATTGTATTCAAGTCCAGACCAGAATTCATTTGTACACAATAAATAATGATCACTACACATACAAGCTGTATTGACAAAAAGAATACTCGAAATTTCAGCATGACAAATGGATTAGGGTCAGACACGGTAGTTGATATACAGAAGCAGAATACTGAAAAACTTGCCACAAGTTACAGCTTATGTCCCTTTTAAGTTGATGACTCATTTAGTCACTGGTTAGAAAAACATGAAAGTCTCTCTTGTTTTAGGAAATACATATCTCCAATTTGTAAGAAAAATCATACCAAGGGGCAGTGTTCCCTCTAAGGTTTTGAGAGGGTGCGCAACAGTGTTCTCCCCAGGATTTTTTGAGAAGATGGCGAAGACGTGGTGCGAAGCACCACAAGCG
>LD343727.1:218558-253455 GCA_001465055.1 Ptychodera flava | reverse complement strand
AATGCAGCCTAAGGTGGGTCCTATCAGCTGCCACAGTACAGTAGAAAAAATAGCAAAACAAGTTAAGAACAACTTTTATGGAACAAACTGCTTTCTTTATTACTTGTGACATTCACAACAAACTTTATTTCCTGGGTGCTTCACACTTATGTAACTTCTATATCACAAGTATTGCATAATTTACAGGGTAATAATTTCAAGATGTCCTCATTGAAAGATTCATTGCGTCTGCCTCAGAGTCATCAAGTGCTTTCAGTTCTCTAATCACAGAGTTTAATTTCTGTACCGATTGTTCACTTTGAGAAAGTGTACTGGTATTACATTTCGTACACTAGTTGTAAAGAGCCTCCTGTCTCTATTGGTAGTCCAAACATTTAGTTTCAAAATAAAACTGCTCTATGGATGGGTCTTCACTAGCTATTCTCGACATTGTGTCAACGTTTTCTGTCTTACGTTTATTTCTCAAGGATGTTTATCAAATTGAACTGACTCATATCAGCGGCTGCTTGCGGTGCATTCATGGCAAGTCATGTCCTGATGTTTTCTCAGGTTTCGTGAAATTGTCCTTCTTTGGAATGTCTGATCGCCTACCGGATGTAAATATATATTGTCCTGTCTGGCCGCCTGACACTTTTTAATGTGGTACAGAAAAAACTATTTCTTCTCATTGTCAAACACTAACCATGGAAATTCAAC
Source organism: Ptychodera flava (assembly GCA_001465055.1). Lineage (NCBI taxonomy): Eukaryota > Metazoa > Hemichordata > Enteropneusta > Ptychoderidae > Ptychodera > Ptychodera flava. Next base: position 252,759 of record LD343727.1, on the reverse strand, counting down.
AAAACATTCCTATGCAGTTTCCTTTTTTTTTTCAGAACTTGTCTTACCCCGCAACTCGGCGGACGAGCTGCAGTGATGGTGCAATTTTCTTTTCCGTTGATTTCGAAGTTGTGCTCGGACATGCCAGCGTAGCAGTGCTGCACGTTGTATACGTATGTAGCTGCCTCTGGGGTAAGCCTAATTCACGTGCCACGTGCCGCGTGCCACGAGCCAGAAGTAGGTGCATTTTCACTCCAATTTAATTCATTGATTCATTTTCATGAATAAATCAACATTCGAACTTCAACGCCGCCTTCTAAATGCATGAACTGGGGACCAGCGAATGACCAGCGAATTCTGTGCATATGCAGAAAGGGACTCGAGAGGAATTATAGGGAGGGAGGGCCAGTATTTTTCAAAATCACACTGCACGTAAACTTGTAACATTAAAAATTGATCAATCAAAGTTCTGTACATTGATTTTGTAGACCATATGTTAAGGTTGCTATATTGCAAATATCTAGGTCCTCCGTCTATCGAACTGTGACTGGTATGGGCGTAAGCCTATTGACAAGTATCAATCAAAACGTTGCAAACAGGTTTATTTTGTGGACAAGTCCACCATATCCTGCCAACTTGTATCAATCAAAATGTTACCAAAACGCTGTATTTCGCACGCGTGCAAGTAAACCACAGTCCCACCACAACACATAGGCTGTGGGTAGGCCTACCATGAACGCGATAGGCATACGACGTGTCAGGCCAGGTCAACATTGATTTTCGAAACACGATACAGTCAGTCTTGGCCAGTCTTGGTGTCCTAATCACGGGCAAAAGACGACTCTCAATTTATACCTCCATGAGTAAACAAATGCATTTCCAGTTAACCACTGTGACGCTAACCAGAGACTTTCATTTCTTGTTCAACGAATTTCAGGCTGAAACCACGGTCCCTCCACAAGCGCGTTCTTGTGACTGAAGGGCCCACTATATCGCATAACGGTGATAAAAGCCTGTCGATTCGATGCATTTTGCAGGATCAGGACCACAGGCGCTCGATCCTTAGCTGGGTAGTCTGCTAAGTAGATCGATTTTCAGATCGATCTATTGATCCCGTAGTCGATACATGCCACTGCAACTGAGTGTTTAGGTTGCAGTGGCGGGCATATCGACAACGGGATCAATAGATCGATCCGAAAATCGATCTACTTAGCAGACTACCCAGCTAAGGAGCGCCTATGATCAGGACTCTACCTCAGCCGATTTTCAGTGCAGTGGCGTTCCAACGCATAGGGCGATACTATTCGTTAAGGGGCAGAAATCAGCACGTGTTGCAATAAAAAGCCGCTAAAATTAGAAATGTCATGGACATTCCCATAGAACAAAGTGAATTTTCCCCACTCCAGACATGCCGTATATCAGATCTCGGGGGAATACTGTTGTTGCAATTCAAACTGGATTAAGTAAACAAAGATAGAGTGCGTTATCACGGTAAATACAGGGGAATGTTGATAACAACACCAAGCGGTCTTCCTACATGAATGCTGCTCTCTTCCCTTTCAGTCCATTGCACGTTATGGAATACGATTTTCATTATCTCTGGCTTGTGAGGCCGGAAATATTTCTACTCTTTTTTTGTCTCGAGTAGACTATTTTGCGTTGTAAATTTTAGCATGGCTGCCATGGTAAGATTAGTGCTTGTGACAGAAAACCCATGGCTTCAAAAAAAGCCATGCTGATGGTTTGCAGTATTCCACAGAATATGCAGCGTTTTGTGACGCAACTCGCAACATTGCGCCAAAGGCGGGAAAATAGAGAAAAACTAAAATTATCAGCCAATAGTATTTCACTTTGTCTTTCCGTCATCGACTTTGAGTGCGAATTCCTTCCGACCTAGCGATCACGTGAACAGATAGCGTATCCCGTATGTCTCCGTCTGTAGCCAACTTTTCTACCTACACGCTGTGTTATTACCGTAACATTTGTTGTTACGCATTACTTCAATTTACTTTCTGGTAATGAAAACAATTACTGACACCCTTTCCCAAATATCACTGTGATTCACCATCAGTTTGTCACAAAGATCGCGAAGGTTTTGCGACAAAATGCACAATTGTACCAGTCTTTACATGCCAATAAGTTTGAATACGATGAGAACACGGCCGTAGGCAAACTTCTCCGCTCTGCGACAACTCGGCTCCGAGACAAAATCGGCCTCTCTGTATGTAGAGGTGTCGAAATTGGTCAAATTCTAAAGACTTTATTCCATCTAATTAATTTCAATCCCCGACTTATGTAAGTTTGGCGAAACAAAGGTAGTGTTTAGATGGGTATTGTAGTGTTGCCTGAATATACTCTGGGCATGTATAAACTAACGCAATTCCTAGATTCCGTATACTCTTTTTAATTAGGCCCTCTTTCCCTCCCTATAATTTCTCACGAGTCCCTGGCACGCGGCGCGTGGCGCGTGGCACGTGAATTAGGCTTACCCCTGCCTCTGCCGTCATGTCCTTCTCGTCTTTGTCACACTGGTTTCATTCTGTTCACCACCCTAGCGACCATCGGCTGCTGGTGTCTGCTAAGCTTTTGAAAATACCCGCAATCAAATAGTGTTTTCTGACTGCATAGGGCCATTGTTTACAAAGCACTTGTAGTCATGAAACGAGGTCACAGCTTGCAGACATCTCAAAGCACAGGCGTACGGAACGTTTCGTAGATCGTCGTCGGATGGGAAGTGACTGACGAGCGTAAAGTTGGCGTCATACTCATACTCATCCTCAGCCTCAGGGGTCACGCGAAAATGGGGATGAGGATGACGCTATAGCGTCAGCTTCACCGGCGTCAGATCCGATTATTCCCGAATGCGTCTGATGGAATAGTAAGTGTAAAAACGACTTTAAAAATGTGCTCCAAGTTTCATATCACTGTAAATGTTAATCAAAACACAGTTGCATTTGTATTTCATAATATTTAGTAAACTCTCTGCTTCTCACGATGTAGTTACAACGCAACATTCTTAGCCCTTAATTTCAATTTAAAGTTCAAAGGTGGCGTTGACTTTTCAGGCCTCAAGTCATAGTTCTACAAGTTAATTGTTTTATATATCCTCTGAATAATTAGGGCTTTCATATCGCCTCTCATAGTGGCGATTTTTACAAATTTCGGACCATGTATACCTTTTTGCACCAATTTTTTGAAAATCTTAACGCAAGAGTTGAGAGGATACCAACAAACACATCCACGGATCCATGGACTGAAAATTACGAACATTTCCAAAAAACTAGCCTGTATGAGATATTCTAACGATTAAAAATTACCTGCGAACCAGTTTTACGATTCAAAAGAAAGTTGAGAAAGAATGGAGTTGTTATTTTCTTAAGTTATGGGCGAATTTTATCATTTATCCATCATCAGGTAGCGTAACTTCGGCAATCTTCGGATACGACGCTGAAGCTGACGCTGAGCAGCGTCATTTTCAGCATCACCAAGAAAGGTCACCTGAGGCTGAGGATGAGGATGAGTATGACGCCAACTTTACGCTCGTAAGTGACTGACACTGTGAGGCCGAAGGCCGAACCTCGGTACTGTATAATATTACCAAGGTATGTCACGGAAAAATCGACCGGTGGCCCGAAACAAACGAAATAAAGCATCTACCTCAAAAAAATTACATCGACCGGTCGGAAATACCGTCGCACTTTCAAATCTTTACTCTGGTTACAGCATTTCTTTCAAATCTGCCAGTTATGGGCGATAATTAACTGTCCGGCGAGTACTCGCACTTGCATTGCCACTTCGCCATTTTGAATAGCTTTTTTAGTCCCGAAAGCCTTTGCGAGTGGATGAGTGACCCCGTGACCCCACAACCGCTGAATTCAACCGGTAACCGTTTTAGGTAAATTTTATACTGTCAGTGAATACAACTTCAGCTATCTGGCGACAAGGCAATCAACGCAAACCATGGGAAGGTTTATGCTTGTGAATCCCGCCATCTGACATTTGTAAACAAACTCTTCACAGGGTGACTCGTCCACTCGCAAAGGCTTTCGGGAGTAAAAAAGCTATTCAAAATGGCGAAGTGGCAATGCAAGTGCGAGTACTCGCCGGACAGTTAATTATCACCCATAACTGGCAGATTTGAAAGAAATGCTGTAACCAGAGTAAAGATTTGAAAGTTTGAAGGTATTTCCGACCGGTCGATGTAATTTTTTTTGAGGTAGATGCTTTATTTCGTTTGTTTCGGGCCACCGGTCGATTTTTCCGTGACATACCTTGGTAATATTAATTTATTATACAGTACCGAGGTTCGGCCTTCGGCCTCACAGTGTCAGTCACTTCCCATCCGACGACGATCTACGAAATGTTCCGTACGCCTGTGTCTCAAAGCATGGCTCAAATTCTGGTTACGCATGGTAGGCATAGTTGAGAATAGAAAGCAAGCGGGTCGCTCATAGAAAAACACATAAACAAGTGTCTTGGATCAGTAGGGGGTATTTATTACAATACTACACAACAGATATTTCTACAAATCTATAGGTCATGTGATTCCCCCTTGACAGGTGCTGCTGGCTGACTAGCTGATTAACATAAGTAAACAAAGCTTGCTGGCTATGGGGAAACACACGTGACCAAACTAAAACACTAACCTAAGGACTAAAGTCTACAACAAAGAAAACAAACCCCCTGGAAGTTACAATGCAGTGAAGCTTTACTCTTATTTTTCCCAACAAATAGGGGAAAATCTAAAAAAACCCACAAAATCAAATAAACTCAATAAGTCGCAAATCTCCTTAGTAAACAAAAGGTAACAATATTGTCTGAAGCAGTAAATAAGTGGTGGGTGGGTGGGTATTAAAGCTGGCTGCTACTGCTGCTTGCTAGAACAATCTTCTGTTGCTGCATGTAATAGCTGATTGACAGTAGGTGGGTTTACACGTGTGTTTTTTTAAACCTGAGGGAATCTGATTAGTCGCTCTGTAAATATTCCTTATCAGCGATCTAAGCAATCTCACGTTTACACGTCATACACAAGGTATAAATTTAGTTTGGGTCAAGCGAAAGAAATAACGCCACCAACAATGCAGTAGTCTTCATAACAACGTATAGCCCGTACATCGAAACGACAAAAATCAAGCAAGCCCTGACAGAAAACTGGAGTGAACTTGAAAAAGACGAAACACTAAAAAAACTGTTCCAAAACCAACCAATAATCGCATATAGAAGGAACAGAAATATAGGCGACACACTTATAAGCGCCAGACTTCACAAAAACTTCAATAGCTCAAACTCAGGTTCACAGAACCTACACAAACACAACAAGATCAAACAGTAGTCATTCTAGCTTCCCTACCAAACGTATTAAAAAAGTGGAACAACATATTACCAAATAAAAACAATCAACCATTCAACACGTCTCACCAATCAAAAATGAATTTAAAGCGACTGATGAAGAAAACTCTGTTTTCTAGGCATAGCGCCAAAGGATCGCAGTGTCAAAGTAGTCTCTCCGCTCCAGCGCGGAGTAACATCAAGACACGTAGATTACGGGTACGTCTCGCCATGGCCAAGCAACATTTTACATAAAACAGCCAAACATGATATACACTTATATTATACACAATATCATACACAAAACGCAAACAACCCAAATATAAACGATGTGTGGAGTTGCTTTCCCTTTACTACCAGTTGCTTTCCCTTTACTACCTACAACTCATCGTAAAATGGCATCGTTTTTCTAGCTCTGCCACTACCACGGTTGTTGTCGGACACGGTCTTGAACTGAGCTCGCAACCGTTTGATTTTGTTGTGGCATTCTCCGCTGTCCTCTCGAGTCCCTTCACCCTGGCCTTGGTAGTGACGACTTCATACACTTGCCGATCCCTCGACGTGCCGTCAATCATATACGGATGACGTTTTCGTCTCTCCAGATTGACATATAGCCTGATCTCTTCCTGTGACCAATTGTTGCCGCGATCGCGAGCGCTTCTTACTTGAACACCGTCCATTGTTGTAATGACCGCAAGCCCAAAGACATATATAGTTCGGCGTTTAGTTCGGTGTTCTGGTCACACATGTAAATAGGCTATTGTTTAGTATGGAGCACCGAACCTGGACCAGCCCTCCGACACCGAATTAATTTAGTTCTTTGTTAGTTCGGTGTTGTCTGTTCACACGTCCAACTGACACAGGTTTAAATTTATTCTGGTGTCAACCCCGGACTTAATTCGCACGTGTAAACCCCCCCAAGTGTAATTCAAAACTCCCGCTTAAATACACTAGTCATTTATTTAGGCAAATGTGACCTATAACAATGTTTGGTTGATTTACTCTGTGATAGGCTAAGGAAGATATAAGCTATGTAAATGTGACATTACATGGTTCTCTGAAATAAACATCGTACACCAATAGAATATACAGGCAAATATGACCTTTATGAATGTGTCTCTAATTGGCTAATACAGGTAATCTATGTTAATGTGACATTTATGGTTCTCTGAAAAGAACAAACGATATCAATAAATTATGCAAGCAAATGTGACCTTTAGACTGACTGGTTGATCTAGCCTCTGATTGGCTAGTAATGAAAGTTATGTAAGTATACATGTTCTGAAGAATAAACAAGTGATCCCTGGAGGGGCTACACTAAAATTTGAAACACGTTAAAAATTAACTATGCCAAATTACTCCCTAAGTTACTGATTACAGTATATGTCTGAGACTGCACACTAAAGCAAGGAAAGAATGGCTACCCAGGGATGTTGAAAAATCTCTCTGCCTGTCTGCTGCCAAACTAAAACACTAACCTAAGGACTAAAGTCTACAACAAAGAAAACAAACCCCCTAGAAGTTACAATGCAGTGAAGCTACTCTTATTTTTCCCGACAAATAGGGGAAAATCTAAACAAAACACAAAATCAAATAAACTCAATAAGTCGCAAATCTCCTTAGTAAACAAGAGGTAACAATATTGTCTGAAGCAGGAAATAAATTGTGGGTGGGTGGGTATTAAAGCTGGCTGCTACTGCTGCGTGCTAGAACAATCTTCTGTTGCTGCATGTAACATGCACGGCTGATAAGCTACATTTTACTTGATCTCAAGAGCGTTAAAGATAATCAGGCTAAATAAATTGGGAATATGGCTATTTTGATAAAAGTGAATCTGTGTTCTATCAGCTTTAGTCTTATCCTCGATGCTTAATTAGAAATAAGTGAAAAGATCGCAAGCCACTAACTTTACATAACCACCTATCATGTGTCCCTTGTTATCCGAAATGGAATGTGTACTATACTACTTAGTGAATTGTGTCAAAATGCTTGGTGTTGAACTTGTCAATATAATATGTGTGATTCTAAAATCCAATGTTTTGTTGACACCTTAGGTTGAATGCGCCTTGAGACATATTTGGACTCTCAAATCTTACAATTCTTTTCTGATCTACCACTTCTTGGGGCTCATTTAAAAGCTCTTGGAATAAGGAAAATTTTCACCGTCTTAGATTTTCAAAAATCGAAAATTTTATTTCCCCATATAGTTAACACAGATGTGGCAGCCATCTTAAATTTCAAATATAGGAAAATGTTAGGTAGTTTGTTTCTCAAGTACTAAGGTTTACACGATGGCCCCTGATTTTTATTCTTGATAAGGCAAGAAAATGGTTGCAAGTTTCATTGAGGAAAGTTTGAGCAAAAGTTTAAGTCTACTTTCTAGGCGCATACTACCTTAATTTGAGTCAGGATTCTTATTCATTTTTTCAATTAAAGTGTGGAATTTTGTCAACAATGCATTGAGTTTGCAATACGTATACTTTCTACTTCACAATACTTTAGGAAGAAGAAGATATACTTTCTTTTCTTTAACAAAAAATAATGAATGTGTTACACATAATAAGCCTGTATTATTATCACTTGCAGCGTTGTGTGTTGATGGAAATGCGCTAGATTTGCTAGTCACAGTATACTATGAAATCCTCTCCATTTATTTGCGAAGCTTCACCAATAACCCACTGAGGACAATGCAGCCTCGTTTCTTGGTAAACCATTCGATCTCCTGGTTGCTGATGTGGAGATCTATGCGGGCCAGATCTTCTTTGATGGTCTGCGGTCCGACTTTGTATGCATCTGGTTTGATGCGTACTTGGAATGCAACCTTGGCCTTGGTATACTCGATCCCTGCAACATCCACGCTAAATGGTCGTCATGGAAATTAAGATGGCCGAGTAGAAAAGCAAAACTCATGTTATTAGAAGAAACATATTTTGTGTTGTTGTTAGGTGACTGTTGAGCAAACTCTGAGCGATACATCTCAAGCTTAAATTAGTCCAGTGCAGTAACCTTTGACATATGGTACATTCGTTAAAATATGCAAATGAATGCAAATTACCTAGTGTGTCACGTCCATTAAACTTTTAGCATAAGTAAAACAAATAAATGTACCGTTGACAGCCAAAAAATCCAGTATGATTAAATAAAGTTTTATAAGGAGCCTGGACTACAATATCCATCACTCGAGTGAATGTGCAGGATCTTCTAGTGTTGTAAATGGTTTAGTTACAAAAAATTGTTAAATATGTGACTTAGTTATAGTTAATATGCCACGCCCACCAAATATTAACCACACCAGTGCCATAACACAATCAAAGTAAATGCATACTTCCACACGTTCGCGTCAACGATAGGTAAACCTTTTGATCTAAGCAACGAGATAAAATCTAACATTACGTATAATGTTGATCAAAAATACACTGGACTCGGCCGAGATTATTTTATGTAGGCACCAGAATAATTTTTTAACTGACAGATACACACACCAGTACACACGGAACTGTACTACATAGACGTACATCTCACACCTGTGTTCAGGTAGTATGCGCCTCGAAAGTGAAAGATTTAAAGCTTTTGCTCAAACCTTCCGCAAGGAATTTTTCAGCCATTGTCTTCCAAAATCAAGAATAAATATTTGGGTAATGACAAATTTTGGAACTTGAGAAACAAATTACCCAAGATTTACCGATACTTGAAATTCAAATGGCCACCGTCCCTGTGTAAAATCTATGGAGAAAAATGAAATTTTAGATTTTCGAAAAACTAAGACGATTAAAAGTTTTTTCTTACACTAAGGGCATTTAAAAGAGCCCCATAAATGGTACATTACAAAAGAATGGCAAAATGTTTGAGAGTCCAAGTATTGTCTCCGAGGCGCATTCTACCTTGAGAAGTATGAAGGGTCATCACGGAGGTACGTCTGCAATACTTACTCGCATTCAGCGGCGTACTGGTCAAGACCAGCGTATCGGATACATGGTGATACAAATATTTGCTTGGTATCAAACTCATCGGGTTTCTTGTACTGAATGAAGTTAGACGGGTTTTCACCAATATCTTCTCCCAACATTGTAACATCGCCTGGAAGTTTATGATGATGATGATAATAAATAAATAAATAAATAAATAAATAAATAAATACATAAATACATAAAATAAATAAATTAATTAATTAAATAATGTATGTATGTATGTACGTATGTTTTTACTATGTATGTATGTATGTATGTATGTATGTATGTATGTATGTATGTATGTATGTATGTATGTATGTATGTACGTTCGTACATCTGTAAATTTTTGCTCAATCATTATGTCCATTTTTATAAATGCGAAGGGTGATAAACATTCACCTGGCATTAAGAGATCTCCATGGTCTAAAATCGGTGATACTACGTTCCTCTTAGTTCCGTGGAATGCGACATGCCATTCGTTAAATATTCTATTTGCTCGTGCTCTTGGAGGAATTCTGCCAGCATTATAAAAGAACAGAGAGAGAGAGAGAGAGAGAGAGAGAGAGAGAGAGAGTCAAATAGACCAATAGATGCACTTAGAAGGGGGAACTGCTAAAGATGGACAATTTATGTTGTCGCATCACCGCAATATGAAGTATAGAACCCAATATTAAAGTAAGTCATAACTCTTTGCACAAGCAGAGAAGGACAATAGAATACAACTTCTTAAAAAGACTTGACCATAAAGACCTGTTTCTCGATTATACTATGGCAGAGGTAGAGAACGAACTCTGAAAGGAAAACGTTGCTCACAAAACACACTTTATTAACATTGAATGCATGATGCATATAATATTAGACTTAAGCAAAAAATAACGTCTTTAGAATTTGTCATTGGCATTAGATCATATAACTTGATGGCTTTTGCAGAAGAGGACACTTGACCAGGACTTCAATAAATCGAAGCCTTGTGAGCAGGCGTGTAAAAACTTGAAAGTCTTAAACCTTATTTTAAACTTTCCTCAAGAAAACTTTCAATCACGATGCTGCTAACTCCAGAATAATTATCAGTTGCAAATTTTTATACTAGAGGAACAAATAACCCAACATTTAAAAGTATATGAGTTTGAAAATGGCCGCCATCCCTGTATTAGCTCTATGGAGAAAAATAAATTTTCGATTTCACAAAACTAAGACGATTACAACTTTCCTTACTTGAAGAACTTCAAAATGAGTCCTCGAAAGAGGTTGACCAAAAGCGCATAGTCCACATACATGTGCCCGGGGCGCATTCCACCTCAACATTTACCTTTCACGGACAATTGATAGCACTTCAAAAACAACAGGTGCAGCCAACGAACAATGCACTTTTAAAGGGGGTCGTATTATGATAGGATATATTGTGCATGATAAGTAATGTGAACTGACTAATTTTAAGTCCAGAGGGTAATTAATTAGCTGTTCATAATGTGCAATCCAACTGAACTTTTTTTGACTTCCCTCCCGCACTCAAACTTCATTTTTACACACGCCCCACATATTTTGCCTGTTTCCCTTACCCGTTGTGAATATTTGAAGCTCTCCTGCCCTGTGGCGAAAAAACTTGTCGATTTTCCCTGCCCTGGAAAAAATTCCCCTTAACAAAGTTTTATCATTCCCTCCCAGACATGAAGCTCCCCTGCCTTGCGATGAAAAGACCTGTCGATTTTCCCCTGTCCCCGTTTTACAAGTAACTTCCCCTCTCCTCGTTTTCCCCAAATCCCAGTCTCCAGGCCAAACAACCAATATCTGCCCTGCCAGACAAAAAAGTAAAATGTGCTCCCTGCCAGCTAAAAATATGTCCCCTGCCCAAGCAAAGTTAAACTTTCCCCCGCCCTCAAAAAATTGCTCCCGTAATTGCTTTTTCGATGAATAGCTCTGATGGGGTGCACCTGAAACTTCCGTTCATTTACAACACTCTATGTGCTTTTAAGATGTCTAGTGTCTATTATAATTAAACATCAGCAGTTTTGCTTACTCTAGAGCAAACCGGCACCAACCGGCCGGGACACAATAATCCATTTGTGGAGTGCCGCGTGTGTAAACCATTGGTTCCTTTCGAAACGAGCAACAGTCGTTACAAAAACATTTGTCCAAGTTTGGGTTGAAATACACATCTGCAAAAAAGAAATGTGTAAAATTGCTTTAAGAACTAGCCTTTAGACAATCCTGTTTAAAACAGGTCTTCTCGTTACACTTGTAATAATCTCTCCATCATGAGTTTCTGTTCAGTCATGAAGTCATTTTATTTTGATATCAGGAAGATAACCAACTGGACACTTTCCACCCACCAGTCCGGGCTAAGGTTAGGGACAGGGTTGGGATGTTTATAGGGGAGGGGATAGTTTCCGACGGGTGAATGTCCCGGAGGATAACTGTCCTACATCGTTTGTTTTATTCTGAAAGTAGTAGAATACGCGCCTCGAAGTTACTCAAATTATCCTGAAGAAAACTTTAGACAATTCTCCTACGAAATCGAGAATAAAAATCAGAGGTTACAGTTCAAAATTTGCTGCTAGAGAAACAAATCATTAAATCAGATTTGGTTATGTCAGTCAAATCTAGTTACCATAGTATTTTCGAACAGACAATATTATTTTTTGAGGATGAATGTTTTATTGTGTCGGTTTTGGACTGCTGTAGATATTTGGACCACAGGTGATCGCAGTGTTGTCTGAAGTATGAGGCTGCAAGCCAAACCTCGGTAGTAGATAAACGAATGAAAGGACAAACCTTAAATCGATTATCCGAGCAACGCTGCAAGCACCTGTGGTCCAAATATTTATCCCTGGGGAGCATTTTACCTTAATACCATATACTATTTATCATTTTATGACCCAAATATCAAAGCATACATTGATAATAATTTTGGACTAATTACACAGGATCCAACCAAGATAAGAAAGGGACAATCATCATGATTTTTCATCATTTGTGTACAAGTTATTCTCCCTGATATAATTAGGTTGGATTACATTCCATCCCGGAATGGTGAATTAATTCGTTTGTGTTGTCAATCACTTTTAATAAACTGGCCTATTATGAGGAACCTACAACTTTCATCGTTTTTACTGTGCTTAAATGTCAGGGCATGCCCAAAAGACGTCTGGAACACAGACTTACCTTTAATTTTGAGAGACTTTCTAATAAAATCTTTGCATGCTCTTCTATATTCACAATTGTAATCTTGATTGTTGTCTGAGGTAAACCAAAGTTAAACCAAAAGATTTGCATAAATGTCTAGTTTTTTTGCCGATTACAATACAGAACAACACTTGTGCAACCAATAGTCATTATACAGGTTTGTAACAGTTATTCATATTGAAATTACATAAAAGGTAATCAGACAAAATGTATTTACCGTAGTTGGTGTTTTTTCCATAGGATTTTTCTACTCTGTATATAAACATTTGATTTTTCTAATCATTAGTATTCCATCCCTCAACAAATGAAGATGGCGGAAGTCAAAACTCTCACGGAAGTGCAACTTTGATGTTGAGCGATAATTGAAGCACTTTAATAGCTTACCCTTTGTTTCATTTTTTGAGTTCAATCAAGATTCGTTTTGCAGCTTTCTGAAGTAGAAGATGACCTTCCCCTTCATTTGTTATTTTATTAGAATGTTCATGATGTTTTACATGTTTTTAATCTTTCCCTTTTTAATATTTTGGTGCTGTCTAACCTGTCCACACTGAACTGTTGAGTATCCTTGCGCTGGTAAGCCCAGACGAGCTCAATACTGCAGGTAGCACAGTTGTTATTTTGGTCCTCCTTGAGATACAGGATGTGATTGACTTTCAAGTTAAACCTTCACCCCTTTGCTTAGTCCTTGCACTTGTTGGCAAAGAACTTCCTTGTAACAGCCTGGCAGAGCTGCAGCTCAGTTGGGGACCTGACCTCACAAACGTCCACCTGGGGGACAGACTGCCTGTCCAAGCTGGTGCATATATTCCATCTGGGACACGACAAGGTAAGCAAGGTTTGACCACTGGAGATAGTCGTTGATGATCCAGACCTTTTTTGGGTCATAAATGGTAAGTCCCTGGCTGGAGTTAACTGTGAGATCATAACCACGACGCCAGTTGCTGGTCTGGATGGTGCTTTCACTGTCTCTATACTGACATTCACGATGTCATTTAGAACCAGCTCTTCTCTGTGGTCAGTGCCTTGCATGGTGATTTGTATGTTTTGCTGCTGGCTGTCCTTGGGCTGGTATAGGACGGGCGCAGGGGTGTCTTTGAAGCGGTCTTTGTGGCGCCGGAATAGCAGTCCCTGCGCTTTGACACAAATTTTTGTCTTGAGGTCAAGATATTAGGTCACCAGGCATCCAGGCTTCCAGGCCTCAAGAAACCAATTCCTTCCTTTGCAGGTGCCTTTTGCCTCTCTGAGCACTGGATTTTGTCAGGCTGGGGTTGATACTCCTTTAAGGTAAAGTCATTTTCTTAATGGTCGACCTCGATCTCCTCGTAGTAGACAGCCCTCGGATGCAGCCACTTGTGTGGCATCTCACCAGCAGTTTGCGGCACTTGACCCTTGTCACCACAGCAGATGACTTGGACACCCCTCTGTTTGAGCCAGTCCAGGAAGGCCTCCAGAATTGTCCGGGACACAGTGCAGACCTCGTCCCAGATGACCACCCAAGGGGTGAATTTCAGGTCCATCCCTTCTGGGGTCCACTCAGTCAGACAACTCCAGCAGAAGAAGTATTGATAGGTCTTGGCTTGACCCCTCTGGTCCCTGTCTCTTTGACCAGATGATGGGTTGGTGTGAACATCATGGGCTCTGGTGGAAAAGCTCGATCGTCTGGCAGTTTTGCCACTGCATGCCCCTCCACTGTTCAGTTAGCTCAATTGGTAGTGGGCCAGTAGGTCATGATGGCATTGTGCTGTCCTTCAAGGGAGGTCCTTTTGTTGCCTTCTGTGTTCTGGCTTGGGGAGGTAGGCAGTGTATTCTATAGGCATTTACAGCTGCTCAGCCTTGTAATGCCACATGGCCAGGGAAACTTGGGAGGAATGGTGGCTCTAACAGACAGGAGGCACACCATTTAACACAGCAGCCAAGGTCACTGGGGACTACAACTTCACTAATTCCATCAGATGCTGTCAGTGGCCACACGGACAGCCTCTTTTGGACGAAATCTCGAATGCATTGACATGAAATTGATATGGGCATATGCCAGCATGCTGGCCCGCAGATGGGTATACTGCAGCTGTGAGTCGTCATAGTACATAAGGGCCTATGGGCATCTCGCCAGTGCTCCTACCAGGGTGCTACTTTGGCGGGTGTCTGACTAGGTAGTTAAGCTCTCCTTTGTCAATCACAAGCTTTCTGGTCAGTCTTTTTCCGACAGCCTTGCTGCCCTGCTTGAATTTACCGATGATGCTACACCAATGATCGCAGTCTTCCAGGAGCCAGATGTTGGTATGTTTCTTGAAGACAATGATGACTTTGAGAGTAGTTAGAAGTCCAGTCTCTGTCTGGAGGGCAAGAAGCTGTGTTTCAGCCCTGCAAAACGCTCACCAACCACACGGGAATAACAGAATGGGTGTCATTATTAGATTCTCACTCCTGGACCTTGGCAAAGCCAATGTGAGTGTTTGTGGGAAGAGGGCAATTGATGGCTACAAGTGTCATACATTAGGTTGGATGCCCGCAATGCTTGAAATAGGGGTTGGCTTTGCCTTCATCCAAAAAAGAAGCTGTGTCGATGCTGGCGATGTCCCTAACATTGCAGTCCATAAAGTTCCAGAGCCTACCATGACCATATGCTCTACACAAGCCTTCTGGATGTCTAGCGAGATCCAGCTGTACCTTTCCTTGGTCACGATGCTGGCTGTATGGTTCCAACTGAAAGCTTTCTCAGCAATTTTAGGATCACCTAGGTCTTCACAAACCTTCTAGAGCCTCTGTGGACTTCCTGTGTCCTCTATGTGAGGACGTCTTGGAGTATAAACTGGTTCACGTTAAGTCGTTTATCTTCACCACCTCTCAAGAGCCATCCTGCTAAGGGTTTACCATGGTTACCTTCTCGGATGCCTGCCAGACATTGCCCTCTTGAGGATTTTTTCTAATTTAGCCACATCATTGACTATGGCACCTATCTCATTAATCTTTACGGCCCTGATATGGCTTTGTGGACTGAGGTCATATAGCTGAAGGGCTCGAGCATGGAAGGGCCTGTACGCTACACAACCAAGGTCTGCAAAAGCAGTATCAGGGCCATAAAGATTTTATCATGTGCATTATGGAATGATAAATATGTAATTTATATAATATTCAGCAGCGCTTTTGGAGATAAAATGCGTCTGACATCATAAAATTCATCGCCATTTTATGTCAATTTTCAGAAAAGTGGTGGCCACTTCCCATCACAGATTGACATATATAATGACACCATTTGTGTACCTGCAGAATTCTAGAACGGCAAAGCAACATGAGTACTAGTACGTGACCAACAGAGATCCAGGCTGAAATCAAGGTGTAAGAAGGACAAAAGCGTGATGTCAATTTATTGTAATTTATACTGAACAGGCATGCACTTAGTATACACCCGGCTTTGTGTGCTGAGAGTCCCAAGTGACGCCCTGCCCCTTTTGTCTCTCAGCACGGACAGGGTCACACTTGTCTTTAACAAGCCAGTCGCCTTGGTTTTGCTCATGCAGGAACTTGAGTTTCACCCTCAAGAAGAGCGGCTAATAGCCGTGCTGCCCTTTTGTCAGTCATGTCAGCACCAAGGGCCAGTCGACCAGCTCTAAATAATGCCATTAGTGATTTCCATGTCACCAATTTCAAGCTGATCCATCTTTTTCCATCCTCAAGGTAGAGAAGACCACGGTGGCACCACAGTCACCTGTGGTCTATTCCACTTTGCGTCTATATATGTGCCCCATAGACGTGTGTACATATCTCAGGCATATGTACACACGTCTATGGGGCACATCGACGCAGAGCGGAATAGACCGCAGGTGACTTGTGGTGGCACCATCAACCTAAAACTCACGTTTGGCATTGTCAAGGACCTCAAGCCACTCATCTTGGGCGTCACAAAGGACCTCAACCCTAAACTCGTTGGCTGCGAGCCTCACTGGCTGCGGAATCTGGCTATCCAGGTCCATAAACTGTTGACCCTCTGGAACCTGGTCTGGCATTTATGCAAGAATCTCTTCCGTCAGGTTATCCATAGTGGCCATGCGGTCGGTTTGGTGTTTATCAGTTGTGCACATATTTTCTTTAAAAGCATTCTCGGACTGGGAAAAAAGCTGCTGAATATCTCTTAATGGCTGTTGGAACTACATGAAGATGAGTCAATACCAGACTCAACTCCTATTTGACAACTTTCTCAAATGCTATATGCCTGTGACAAACTTTATCTCATTTACAGGCCCAGTAGAGATGTATTATGCTGTGAACTTCCTTCCTACAAGACCTACAAGGCACTGGGATTGTGCTTTCTTTACGAATTCTGGCAAAGTGAATCTTACGATATTTTTTGCAGCAGATTTCCAATAAACCTTGACCTCCCAGACTTTCAACCACACACTGCTGTTATGACCCGCATATTGCAACACACTCACCTCAGGTATAATTTAGGTGATGAGTCTACATAACAGGATAGCCTAGGTGATGAGTCTACCTAACAGGAAAGCCTGGGCTGATAAATGTACTGGGCCATCCCTTGGGCTCTCCATATGTGCTATGCTTGCATGGGTGGGGCGGTTCAGATGTTCACCCCTAACAGCTTGGATGGGCAAATAATTTTGTCCATTCACCCTCAGCAGGGGGGTAACCCCAACGTTTGGCGGAGCTGGTAGTGTTTTTTGAGTGGTATAAAAAGTCTGTTTGCCCTCTGCTGCTAAAATTGAAATTTGAATTTCAAAAAAGTGAGACAATGAAAACTTTATTTACTTTATTAATTAAAACTTTATTTATTTATTTATTTATTAGCTTCAAAACAGACCCGTAGAAAGAAAAATAAGTCTGTTCAAATCACAGGTGCTGCAGTGTTGCTTAGATAATCGATCGAAGATCAAAGACCTGGAGTTTCATGTAAGGTTGAAAGCCAAACCTCGGTAGTAGCTAAACATCCACCCTCAAAATAAGCCTTTGTACTTGAATGAGTCCTAAAGATTGACTGGCAATATGAATGCGGAGAATCGAGTTACATTGAATTTTAATCTAGATTTGGCATATGTCTGTTAAACTTACTAACCAGAGACAGATTTAAGTTTTAAGGGAATTTTCCACCAGCTGATATTGCTTTTTTGAGAGTGGATGTTTTAATAGGACTTCTCGTCGAATTGTCGTGTAAAACCTGTCATTTTTTAGCTACCACCGAGGTTTTGCTTTAGGCCTTACATTCAAGGCCTTTCGCCTTTGATCAATTATCTAAGCAACACTACTCGGCGAGCACCTGCTGTCCAAATATCTATCCCCAGTGCGCTTCCTACCTTTTATACCATAAACTCTGATTTATGTAATGATCCGAAATGTAAAGAGAAACATTAGTAATAATTCTAGACTAATCACACAGGACCTTACAAGACGATAACAATACAGTCAACATGATTTTTGATCGTTTGTGAAAGAGTTGTTTCTCAAACTTATAAACTTCATTTAGGATGGCATTTCATCTCGGGCTGGTGAAAATAAAGTACTCGTTTGTGTTCTTAATCGCTTATAATAAGGCTGCGTTCACAAATAACGATTGGGACGGGGGACAGAGGAATCATGATTGATATCTTTTTTTTTCAGATCCCCCTCTCAATACCCGAAAAAAATATCAAATCCCTCTCTATATGATCAAAATTTTTCAAGTCCCCTCGAACTATCACAAGCTCGCATATTTGTATAGGATGTGCGCGCAGAAAAAATAAACACAAAATGTGCCGTTCCACTCGCAGATGTTCAACAATGCCTTTTAATTAGCAGTTTGTAAAGTCATATTCCTCGGGCAAGTTCTGAAATTGATTCATTTGTAAATGCATCACTGAACTTTTTGTTAGCCAACTTGAGATTATCCAACTCTCGCCAGGTCAATTGCTCCTGCCAAAGAGCACACAAACTGACGGTCACGAGGGAGAAGGCATATTGTAAATAACTGAGCACAGTGACCAACCAAAATTTTGTTTCAAAAGTACAAGATATATATGAATTAGATGCTACTCCAAATTGACAATAGTGGAAGGTTAAAATATTCCATCAAATTAATGTTTTAATCTCTGAAATTTTTGGTGTAATAATGGCAAATTTAGTTAAAAAATAAATAATGCCATTAAGTCACATATTTTTTCATTTAAATTAGTCTTTAGCGTTCAAAGTTTTACTTTTGTATTATTTTATGATGAGAATGTGAAAATTTAGAAAATCAACCATGGTGACCCAATTTTTTTCATTAATACTTGATGATTATCATATGCCAGGATTCAAAAATGCCCGATAACTTTTCAAGTCATGGTTCTCCATGTGTTGCTCTCTTGCCTGATCTTATGTACAAGTATGTTTCACTGTCATACCCAAACTCTTCTTCAAGTACCATGTACATCAGAGTCAGAGCTGTGACGGTATGCAGTGACAGTGACACTGCACTAGCAGGGCAGTATCTGATTACGGTACCACTTAGACTGTGATCTGAAAGTGACACTACCCATAGGCAGTAGCTCTATTAACTTTGATAATTTTGACAATATTGTTGTTCAGTTTATGCAACTGCATTCTTGTTCTACTCCCTACAAAATGTTGAACTGTCCAGTATTTCAGCTTGCCAACACAGCCTGTGTACATGTATGAGTACCACGCATTTGTATCACTGACATCTGACTGTCAGTCTGGACTATAAAATTTATTTATACAGGCTTTGTCGACAAACTGAATATTGTGTTTTTCAGCATGCTGTGGGGAGACAGCAAGAAACTATGGTTGATATATCGCATAGAAATATAGTGTTCGAAATAATCGGTGGCAATGGTGGCATTTGCCACCAAAAACTGTCAATCTGCCACCAATTTTTTTTTCTGGTGGTATTTTTCTGCCACTAAATTTTGGGTCATCATGTCATCGATCCTACGGCTTGAATGAAGGAACACTGAAGGAACACGCGTTGTCTGACGGCGGAAAAACTCATTAGCAAAAAAACAAAAACAAACTAATGGCGACATTTTGGCATGAATGAAAACACAGCGTGAATCCAAACTTGTGATTGGCTAATCTCCATATCGATGACAGCAGCTTTTGTACACTTGACATGTTGTTGCCCTCTGTGATAGCCGCACATGCAGTCATAGCGCACAAGATAAAAGCATGTTGTGACATTTTGAAAACAAAGCCAAACTGCAGCCTGCATGAATTAAATAATGATAAATACTTGCAATTCATTAGCCAGTACAGGGCTCAAAATTCCTATCGCCCGACGCCCGTGGCTAGTGAATTTTGCGTTCGGGCAAGTAAAATCAATATGCTTCCCGTCCGACGGGCAAGTGCACCAGCGGTTGAATTAACTTAGCTCTGTACAATTCAAGCTTGAAAACGTATTTCATTAGGTCTGTACACGCCTACAATCATTGTAAGTCCTTCAACTCTCAGAAGTTTTTTCTGAAAACCCTTGAAAATCCGCCCGACATCGCAAAATAATCGTTCTTGCTGTTGTAAAACACAAAAAGTCGTAAAAATAGAGTTTTGCGACATGTTCTCTCCGACGACATGGAGCGAACTCACTGTTTTGTATGTGTACCGTAAAGTGGTATGCTCTTGACAGTGGTTGCCATTCTCTTTGTGCAAGTGTATGAGTCGTATGACAGTCGATCGGCTTCACGAGATAGTGTAATTGCATCATGTGCTTGGTAAATGGATGTAAACTTATTCGAAGCCATGGATCTCGGCAATGCTTACTGTTCAACGTAAATCAACACCCTGTTGAAAAAGTACAAGTTTACATCGTACTCGAAACGGGCTCAGTCGACCAAGGAGGCTACATATTGCAGCTACGTAGTGCGTGAGATGCAGACAGTTTCAAATTACGTGACCTTGGTTGTTAGGAATCGGCTCTCACTTACAGAAAACAAATCTGCACTGAAGAGTAACGAAAACGAAACTTGAATCTGCTCTCTTGACGAATACATTTATCAAAATAAAACTTTGAAAGGCTGCTGTGCTCAGTGAGCAAACATGTAAACAGGTAAAAGGGTTGCAGATGTACATGTGCGTGTGCATTGGAAGATAAACAATACTACTAGCAGAGCAGTTGTTTGTGATCTCAGCGTGATAATAAACAGCAGCAGCCAGCCATGCACATTGTAAATCACACAATCTTATTACTCTAATGCAAAGATTTTAATTTGGAATAGGTTGTGGAAAAATTCCAAATTCAAAGATGTTTTCGAGATGGCCAAATCTACAGAAAAGACTAAAGTATTCTCACATTTCTTCTGCAACATTTCAGATTTGGTTATAGTCCTTCATTTTAACAAGATGTAGTTCATGTTTGAATCTGTTTTTTCCCTCTTTGAATTCACTTCATATGGCCAAACTCTTGCTCTCTGTTACAAATTACTGGTACAGTTATTAGAAATTTAGGGCAAGTAATTTTTCCTCTCGGGCAAGTAAAAATGAAATTCACGTGTCCCACGGTTTATAGTAAGTTTGAATTTTTTTTGAGGCCTGCAGTATGGGTTGATTTTTTGTGACGTGTACTCACCATATTTTCAAGAATTTATAAATTAGAATGAGTATGTGGCAATGACAAAATGTTGTATTATACCGATCACATGATGTGTTAAACTGCCACCAGATTTTTCATAATTGCCACCTGATTTTATATCCGGTGGCAAACTTGTGCCACAAGAAATAAAAAAGTATTTCTATCCCTGGAAATATATTATTGCATAGAATTATTGCATAGAAATCATCAACGGTTGCAGCTTCTGCCCTGTAACTATGTTTGGTTTTTTACGACAAATCATACATGTTTAGATTTTTTCAAGATAAAAGTCAGGAAATGTGACAAAAATTACAACAATTAGATGACATAAAGGTGGTATTCGATTTTCATTGAATTACCAACAAAAAGTCGGAATTGGAAAATGCAAAACTTAAAAAGATAACATTTTCAGCCCCCCCCCCCTTACAGGCATAGCACGATTTTTAAGTCCCCCCTCTCCTACACCCAAAATTTTCGAATCCCCCCTGAATTCCTCCAGCCCTCAACCTTTTCTGTCAGGGTAGATGCAAAAGACATATGCGACACAGACTTACCTTCAAGTTTGAGAGAGTTTCTAAGAAAATCTTTGCATGCTCTTTTATATTCACAATTATGTTCTTGATTGTTGTCATTTTTTTCTGAAATAAAGCAAAGTTAAACCAAAAACTTTGAACAAATAACTTATTTTATACCGATTACAGAACAATACTTGTGGAACCAATAATTATTATACAGGTATGTAAGTTTTAATCATTTCAAAATTATATTAAAAGGTAATCAGACAAAAAATGTATTTACGGTAGATTGGTGTTTTTCCCATAGGATTTAGCTACCCTGACGGGAAACATTTGATTTTTCTAATTATTGATATTCCATCCCTCGACAAATGAAGATGGCGAAAGTCAGAACTTCAACTTAGACATTGAGCAATAATCCGATCACTTTAATAGCGTATCCTTTGTTTCACTTTTGACTTCAATCAAGATTCGTTTTGCAGCTTGCTGGAGTTCTAGTAAAAGATTACCCACACCTTTATTTGCTGTTTTCATTACAACATTCATGATGCTTTGCATGTTTTTTATCTTTCCCTTTTTAATATTTTGGTGCTGTCTAACCTGTCGACACTGAACTGTTTGGTATCCTTGCACTGGTAAGCCTAGACAAGCTCAATACTGCAGGTTGCACAGTTGTTATTTTGGTCCTCCTTGAGATGCAGGATGTGATTGACTTTCAGGTTAAACCTTCACCCCTTTGGTTAGTCCTTGCACTTGTTGGCCAAGAACTTCCTTGCAATAGCCTGGCAGAGCTGCAGCTCAGTTGGGGGCCTGACCTCGGAACCCTCCCCTGGAAAACAGACTGCCTGTTCAAGCTGGTGTATATATTCCATCTGGTACACGACAAGGTAAGAAAGGTTTGACCACTGGAGATAGTCGTTGATGATCCTTACATTTTGGTGTAGCTGGAGGGGACTCTAAGGATAATACGGGGCGCCAATTGCTGGTCTAGACGTCGTCACTTCCACTGCTTCTATGCTGACATCCATCTTGTCATGATGGAATCAGCTCTTCTTTACAGTCAGTTCGATGGCAATATTTATGTTTTCCCGCTTGCTGTACTTGAGGTGGTAAAGGAGGGGCACAGGGGTGTCTTTAAATCGGCCCTTGTGGCGCTGGAATAGCAGACCCTGTGCTTAGTCGCAAACTTTGTCTTGAGGTCAAGATAAGGCTACCAGGCGTCCACTCACTCTGCCCTTAAGAAACTGATCCCAGCCTAGGCAGCAGGGGGCGCCTTATGCATCTCTCAGCACTGGTTTTTGTTAGGCTGGAGGCGGATACTCCTTTTAAGGCACTTGAGGGCAAGTCCTTTGCTCAATGGTTGACCTCGACCATCGTTGTTAAAACCACGGGCCATTTACGGTAAAAGAGGCCGTGGCTGATTTGACAGAGATCGGCGGATCTATTTCTGGTTTACAGCGCTGGCTGAATGGAGCTAATCAGATAGTGCATCTCATTAAACTGTATAAATTATTATGATTAGCAAAACACAATGATGTGGCTGATCTCACCCTCACTGTCGATGAAGAGTGCGAGATTTCGTAATGTTTTTGGACTCAATCCGCTCTATCTACGCCAAACAGACGCAATTTGTAATTTTTGTACCAGGAAAAGACAGTTTTCTTTGCACAAGGACCAGCAGTGGCTATCTCTATGCTACCAGCCAGGCTGTCCCAATTTTGTTTCACGAGTGTTATATCGAAGTGTTTCACATATCAGGAGTACATAGCTGGCCTCACTATATGCCTTACTGTATGATATCAGATGACTTGGACACCCCTGTCTTTGAGCCAGTCTCCAGAATGGGCTGTGGCATGTGCAGACCTCATCCAAGATGATCACAGGGGATGTATTTCTGGTTCATTGTTTCCGGGGTCCTCTCAGTCTGGCCACTCCAGCAGAAGTAGCTGTGATGGATATTGGCCTTGACCCCTCTTTGCCCCATCTCTTTGGCCAGATGATTGGTTGTTGTGAACACAAGAGGGTCTCTCTGGCAGAACAGCTCGATTGCTCTGGTGGTTTTACCTCTGCCCGTCCACTGTTCTGGTAGCTCAATTTGTATTGGTTCAGTATGTCATCATCATGGTAGAGTGCAGTGCTTCGAGGGGGGTTCTTTTGTTGCCTTTTGTGTTCTGGCTTGGGGAGGTAGGCTGCGTGTTCCAAAGGCATGTAAAGCTGCTCTCCGTTGTCATGCTCCTGGGCCATGCAACCAGAGGGAGATAAGGTTGCCCTAACAAACTGAGGACACACACCATTTCACATATTACCTTGGGGTTCTCGCTGGTGATCCGACCAGGGTGCTTGCTGGGTATGTCAGACAAGGTAGTTGAGCTCTCCTTTGTCAGTCACCAGCCGTCAGGTCAATCTCTTTCCATCAGTCTTGCTGCAATGCATAAATTTACCAATGATGCTACACAAATGGTTGCAGTCTTCCGGGAGCTAGATCTTGTTCCGTTTTTTGAAGGCAATCATGGTTTCATGGACTTGTGAGAGTGGTGAGAAGGCCAGTCACTGACAAGAAGGTAAGAAGCTGTGTTTAGGATCAGCCATTCTCTGTGAAATCTTTACAAACTGCGTGGGATGAACAGGCTTGGTGTTATTATTGAACTACCCCCCTGAGCCTTGGCAAAGCCAATGCCAATGTCCGTGGGACGAGGGCCATTGATGGCTACAAGGGTCATACAAAAGGTTGGATGCTCAAAAGGTTTGAAATAGCGTTTGGCTTCACCTTCACCCCAGAAGGAAGCTTGGTAGCAGGCTTTCGTGTCGATTCTGACGATGTCCCTCGCATCGTAGTCCATAAATTTCCAGAGCCCACCATGTCCATGGGGTCGGCTTCCAGCTGTTCCTTTTCTTGGCCACGATGCTGGCCGCATGATTTCCACAGAAAGTTTTCACAGTAATTGAAGGATCACCTAGGCCTTGACAAACCTTCTGGAGCCTCTCATTGACTTCCTGTGTCCTGTAAGTGCGGCCGCCTTGGAGTATAAACTGGTCCACTTTAAGTTGTCTATCTCAACCACCTCCCAAGAGCCAAACCGCTATTGGCTCACCCTGGGTAGCTTCTCGGTTGGCCTGCCAGACATCGCCTTTATAGATATGGAACTCTCTGCTTTGAGAAAAGTGCAATTCTTTTGACCAGACATGGCCATTGTGGCATTTGAGTTCTATGGGGTGATGGTTGCCATTTCCATCCGTACCATACTTTCGACTATTGCAGATGTCCTCGCCAGCAATGTCCTGCAGAATTACTATCCTCTTGAAGATAATTTCCAGTTTGGCCATGTTGTTGACCATGGCGCCTGTCTTATGAGCCCTCTCCTACGGGGCACCTCTTTTGATGCTGTGTGGGAGTGAACCCCTAGCCCCTCAGGGCGGCTTCAAAGTGCTCCACGACTTGCTGGGCCATGAGGTTACCAGCTCTTAGTGGGGTCAAGTTGGCAGAGTCTGGGTCTCTGAGGGGGTAGTGCCCATACACGACCTTAATGACCAAATAGGCGTTCCTATAGTAAACACTATCGATCCCTCCAAGCACGTCAGGCTTTGAGTGTCGAAAGACCCGAATGACGCCTTGCCCCCTTTTTCCTGTCAGCATGGACCATGTCAAACTTGCCTTTGACAACCCAATAGCCTCATGCAGGAACTTGAGTTTCAGAATGAAGTCACCCTCAGGAAGAGCGACGAGTATCCATGCTGCCCATTTGTCTGTCATTTCAGCATCAAAGGCCAGTCGACCAGCCCTAGTATGCATGCAATTAGTGATTTCCATGTCACTGACGTCATGGGGGTCCTCTTTTTCTACCCTCTCGGTGGCACCATCGACCTCAAACCACTCTTTCTTGGCATCACCAAGGACTTCAACCCTTCACCTGTAGGCTGCGAGTCTTGCTAGCTGGGGAATCTGGCTCTCCAGGTCGATAAACTGCTGACCCTCTGGAACCTGGTCAGGCATTTATGAAAGAATCTCTTCTGTCAGGTCATCCATAGTGACAATGCCGTCGGTTTGGGGTATATCAATTGCACATAATTTCTCTAAAAGGGTGCTCGGACTAACAAAGAAGTTACCGAATATCTCTAAATGGGTGTTCGGATTACAAGACGCTGACTCAATACCAGACTAAACTCCTTTTTGACAGCTTTCTCCAGAGGTATATGCTTGTGACAAACTTTATCGAGACCACAGGCCCGGCTCTGAACTCCTTTTCCATAAGACCTACAAGGCACATGGATTGTGCTTTCTTTACGGGTCCTGGCAAAGTGAATCTTACAATATTTTTTGCAGCAGCTTTTCAGGCAAATCTTGACCTACCCGACTTTCATCCACACACACCTGTTATGGCCCTACATATTCCAACACACTTACCTGGGTGTACTTTAGGTGATGGAGCTATCTAAAAGGAGAGCCTGGACCAGCGAAGGCACTCGGCCTTCCCTTGGGCTCTCCATATACTTGCATGGGCCTGGTCGGCTCGGATGCTCACCACCCTGTTGCCTCAGATGGGTAAATAATTTGATCGATTTCTCTCCTGGGGGCGCACCGACTTGAAATGGCGCTGGGAGCGGTTTTTGAGAGGTATTTAAAGTCCATTCGCATAGACAATGAAAACTTTATTTACTCGATGAATTTCAAAATTGACCCCCAAAACTAATAAAAAAACAAGTTTGTTTAAATGACAGGTGCTCGCAGTGTTGCTTCATTCCTGGATAATATTCGTGCTTTCAGATGGTCCTTTATTACCTTTGAAAATATTTTCATTTTTGATATTTTATGCCATAGGACCTGATAATTTGTTACTTTGTATGAATTGGATTATTGAACTTGTTTTGACGTCATATCGCATGGTCGATCAAGGGCTGAAAATCTGGAGTGTCACGACAGGCCAAAAGTCAAACCGTGGTAATAGTTAAACATCTTACTTCGAAAAAGTAAGTGGGAAGTTTACTTCCACTCCCTTAATATTTTGTACTTGAATGAGTCCTAAAGGCTGGTTTGGCAGTGCAAATAAGGATACTTTAGTTACGGTGAATTTTCATCTAGATTTGGCATATATTAGTTAAACAAGGTGACGAAGGTATGGATTTTAAGTTTTAAGGGTATGTTCCACCAGCCGATGTTATTTTTTGAGAGTAATTGTTTCATTTTGACTTCTTGCAGATTTGTCGTGTAAAACCTGCCATTCTTTTAGCTACTACCGAGTTTGACTTTGGCCTTACATTCCAGGCCTTTGGCCTTTGATCGATTATCCAAGCAACACTACGAGCACCTGCGGTCTGAATATATATAAATGTATATCCCGTTTGCACCTCCTACCTTCATACCGTAAACTCTGATTTATGTAATGACCGGAAATGTAAAGAGAGACATTGGTAATAATTCTAGACTAATCACACAGGACGTTACCAGGATGAAAACAAGACAGTCAGCATAACTTTTGATCGTTTGTGAACGAGTTGTTTCTCTAACATATAAAAATCATTTGGGATAGCATTTCATCTCGGGCTGGTGCTCGTTTGTCTTCTTAATCGCTTATAATAAACTGACCAATCACGAGGAAAATACCGCTTGAATAATTTTACCTTGTGATAAATATCAGGGCGAGCACAAAAGACGTCTGTGATACAGACTTACCTTCAATTTTAGGAGAGTTTCTAATAACATCTTTACACACTCTTTTATAGTCACAATTGTGTTCTTGTTTGTTGTCGTTTATATCTGAAATAAACCAAAGTTAAACCAAAAGCCTTAAATTAATGACTATATTTATACTGATTACAGAACAATACTTGTGGAACCAATAATTATTGTACAGGTATGTAACTTTTATTCATATTGAAATTATACATAATGTAATCAGACAAAAATGTATTTACCGTAGATTGGTATTTTGCCATAGGATTTTCTACCCTGAAGGGAAACATTTGATTTTTCTAATCATTAATTTTCCATCCCTAAACAAATGAAGATGGCGGAAGTCAAAACTCTCACGGAAGTGCAACTTTGATGTTGAGCGATAATCGAAGCACTCTAATAGCTTACCCTTTGTTTCACTTTTGAGTTCAATCAATAGTCGTTTTGCAGCTTGCTGAAGTGGAAGATGGCCCTCCCCTTCATTTGCTGTATTCGTTATAATGTTCATGATGTTTTGCATGTTTTTAATCTTTTCCCTCTGTTCAGCATCCTGACAAAGAACCAGGAAAGCACTAAGGGCACATTCCTGTTCGATTTCGATTTTGTCCTTTCTCTTAATGAGGTCGACTAGCTGCCCTGCGACACCATTCTCCAACAGCATCGCTTTGTGACTGTCATTGCTCGCCAAGTTCCTTATGCCAGTTACAACGTCAAATAAGGACAGTCCATCCTCATTCTGTCTTTCCAGAGCCTCCCCGCTGAGGGCATTTTCCAAACGCTCTACACAGGCGGCGATCACGTCTTCTCCTGCCTGGAACTCATTACCACTGCGAGTTTTGTCATCTACTAAGTATGCCTGGATGAACAGCGCCGTCGTCCGGATAGCTAAATCGGTGCAGTCTCGTAGCTCTTTGAAAATTCCGGCTGCCTGCAAATCTACGTACAACTTCCTGTTTCCGGTTGCTTTTGAACAGTTGTAGAATATGGCTAGCGCCGACGTTAACATGTATTTGTGTTTCTATTAATTTAAACGATAAAAAAGAACCTCAGTCCCATATACAATGATGTGCAGATTGCTTTTTCCAAACGAATAGTATAAAAGTAGTGTGCGCCTCGAAAGTGAAAGATTAAACTTTTGCTCAAACTTTCATAAATGAAATTTTCAACCATCCTCTTACCAAATCAAGAATAAAAATCAGGGGTCACTGTGCAAAGTTTAGTGCTTGAGAAAGAATTACTTCATACCTTTACCGGTATTTGAATTTCATAACTGCCACTTTACTGTGTTGATGCTATGGCGGAAAATATAATTTTCGAATTTCGGAAAACTAAGACAGTGAAAATTGTTCCTACACCAAGAACTTGAAAATACCACCCACAAGTAGTGGACAAGAATGGTACTGAAAGTACTTCAGAGCCAGAATATGTCATTGAGGCGCATTCTACCTTAAGAGGGCGGATTTGTACAGTTACATGCTCGTAACATTTGATTCAAGAGTGATGGCAATGTGTATTGTTTCTGAAGAATACAGTCTCTTCTTGGTGTGATCAATTGGACTATCCCTCCCAAAAGCTAATGGTCTAGTCATATTTTTGTTTACTGCCTCCCCGAGACTTTAACCACGAAAGCGCTGATTTCAGAGAATGTTGAAAAAAGTGTTTTTGAGAGTTATACTACAGTCCCATCATGTATAGCAATTATTGGAAAGAAGTCAGCACCTGGCACAATTTTACTAACTATTTTAACCTGAGGGTCGGCCTAGAAGAAAAGTGCTCATTGTGAGAAAACTATAATCACGGTTTTCAAAATCCGTAAAACATACTTTGCCTGAATTTGGAATGCACAAAACTGACTTGTTTGCATTTTTACTACCCTTCTGAAGAACTAATGGTCGACCCTTAAAGTAGTATGCGCCTCAAAAATGAAAGATAAACTTTTGGTCAAACCTTTCTCAATGAAACTTTCAACTATATGCTTACTAAACCAATAATTAATATCAGGGGTCAGCGTGTAATATTTGGTACGTGACAGACAAATCACCTCACAAATTACCAAGTGACATTAAATTTGAAATTAAAAATGACCGCCATCTCTGTGTAAACTCTGTAAAGAAAAAATATTCGATTTTCGAAAAACTATTACAGTGAAAAGTTTTTCTTTCTCCAAAAGCTTCAAAATGAGCCCCCACAAGTGGTAGATCAGAAAAAAATTGTAAATATGTGAGAGTCCGAATACCTAATCCCGAGGCGCATATAACCAATATGTTAACATTATGGCAATACATACGCTGAATGCTATAGGTATTTCATATTATATAACAGCTTTGTCAATACCAGTGAATTTTGAATTATTATTGACAGTGTATCCAATGATCCTCAACTGTGACCCAAATGTTTTCTACATCATAAATTCACTGGCATCGCCAAAATTGTAAAATGATAGCAATAATGCACAACCTTCCGATCCATAATTGACTCAAGTAAAACTTTGCACTCCATAATGAACATGAGCGACTGGGTTTCGTTAAATACACTATGGAATATTCACGGAGTAAGATAATATTTTACTAATTGTAGACCTGGTCCTGTGTTTTTGTTGTAACAGTAATTGTATATCCATCACTGATAAAGATTACCTGTGGTTGCGAGCTGTAATTTGTGAGATCATTCAGCATTTGTTTTGGTATACCAGTTTCACCCAGTCGCTTGCAAAGCTTCATGCTGTAATGTGAATACATCCATAAGATTTCTCTCACAGCTCGAATAGCCTTCCACTCCTCCGTCTCTGTGTTGTCGAAGGATGCCGTGGGATTCTTTTCCGCTAGCGTTTCGTTCAAGTCGGCTAGCTCATCAGCCATGTCGACGGAGGCGAGATGGTCGCCATACTTTTGCCTTTCCTTCGAATCCTTTTTAAATGCTGGCTTCAACAAATCACGAAGCGCCAGTTTGGCAGCCAAGCAAGGGTTAGAAATGTCATTCAGTACAATAACGGTCCGTCGCATTTTCTTCATGATTTCTTCCTCCTCTAAATCTTCTTCTCCGTCTCGATGAATTCCAGTGTTTGTATCTATGAATCTATCTGCGACTGGTTCTACCCATTCTTCTTCACCGATCTCTTCCTCAATTTCTTTCATGGCACTGCTATTTTCTGTTTTGTTAAATTCTGTCTCGTAGAAAACATGATAAATTAATACCTATCCTACAGCTCACGATTATTAAATGATTTGCTTTCTCTATTATTGCATTCGCTTGATTTGATCCAAGCCTGTGGATCTAAGAAAAAATAAAGATGTTTGCGACGGGGGCGAGATGTTTCTCCATTATTAAATTTCCAAAATTCCTTTTATCCGACACTTTATACACATATGTTCCATACAATACTGGATATGTAAACAATGATGCAAACTGAGAATTCCGTTCACCGACAAAATCTGTGATACATGAGACATGCATTCGATTCTGCTGAAAGTGAAGAATCCCGAATATCTTAAATAATTGTTAAAACTTCCCAAGAGTTGTATCCCGGCGAAATGCAAACAACTTATGGCAGGTCAGCTTAGTCCCAAGTTATTGCCGCTGACTTATTGTAACTGGCAGTCAAACACCAAAAGACTTACTGCAAGAGACTTACCACAAATGCTGACTGATTTGGCCCGTCCACAGATATCGACGACACCATAGAAAGTTTCAGGGGCAATGTTGTCGCGTGTGTCATTTCTGTCTTCGCTGTTTGATTGCCAAACTGTGTTCCCAGATCTGACATTATCGGTTTTGGGTTTACCGCTACGGCGACGGATTATTTCGCCATTATGGGGACGGACTTTTTCGCCATTAAAGTAGAACTGAGGTAGGCTTCCTTGGATCACTTTAACCGCAATAGAATCACCTACCTGCTCGTAGAGGTAGTAAAGAAACAAAAATGCTGAACAGCTTTCATTTACGGACGTTGTTACATGCAAGGGCATGCAGTTAATATGGAGATTTTGTAGAGAGACATGGCAATCTCTCTTACAAACTGTTAAATCAAGGTTACACCAGAGCAAGACTTGTCTCTACATTCAAACGCATTTTTGGCAGGTATCGCAAGCTGGTAGATAAATACAATATCTCTCTTCGACAAATGATCGCTGATGGCATCGGTGACATTGGGCCTTAGTTAGTGACCACTATCTGACTTACAGATTGATATATGGCGGGTGCCACATGTGGGGCAGGATGTGCTTACTATTTTCGAAACACCTGACATCACTTCTTGGTCTTTTGGCTAGAGGTCCATACATCTTTCTTTCGTGAATTTGACTTCGTTTGTGTACCGTCTATTTACAGTCTGTTCTGTGCTGTTTTGTGTCTATGTTTACAACTATTGTCGTACGAATTCTGACCTAGTGTTATTGGATTGTGGAATGGTATGATTGCGATTATTTTACATGTACGCTGCACGCTTTGAGTGCACTTCTTTTGCGGGCAACTTACACATTAATGACATAATGGATAACAAACAGTAGGCTGTAAGAATATATCATGTTATGTATAAGAATCACTTGACCGTCGTAAAAGAAACGAAAGAGGAATTACTGTGATTCTTACCGTAAAATCCTCCAAGTCATAGTTGAGGTCTGTTTCGATCAACTTGCCATTTCGGAAAATTTCAGATCCCGACCATAGTATTGTCGTACCGCTTCTACAATCCGCCATATTGGAGAGGAACGATATTTCATCCGCCGACGCAGTCGTGACTCCAAATTCGAGATTTCCAGCCCATTTCCTGTTTGTTCGATCGAGTCGAATGGCAAATGGTACTTCTGGGTCTATATTCTGCTTTGTCATAACAACTGCACCATTTCTATACTGCTTGGTCCTGAATAAGAATTAATAACAGATTGACGAACATTTAGAGGTCACATAGGCAATGTAGTTTCCGCCATGACTCTAAACCTTTCATATACATTTATTTCTATGATCGAATAGGCTATTTATTTACTTATAAATTCATGTTTTATTTTTAATAATTAATGAAAGAACAAATTAAATAATTTATTATGTAATTATTTGTTCATTTATTTATTTACAATTTTATCCAACGCCCGGATTACAATACTGCAATTTTGATAAGGGCTTTGCCGGAAATATATGAAAAACTGCAAATCACAAAAAGACCAGTATGAAAGAGAAACAAGGGAATTTTCCTGTTCATAAAATTTCTGAAAGGAAACTGGAAGGTATATAGACTCATTCTTTGTCTGATTTTTAGCTACCATTGTCATATGTATGACAAGGTAGCTTATAGAATAATATGGGTGTTTGCCCACTTCCTGTGTCTCTTCGTATAACTTCCTGTCTCTCCGTCCACTGCGATAACTTGAAAAGTGCTGCACGTGTAACTTTGATATTTTGTGTGAAGGTATGTGGTGGATTTTTTGACAAACTTTTTTTTGATTGTTATGATTATGTCAAATATATGCATTTTGAGTCAAAAGAAACCATTCTTGGTAAAAATCTTCTTCTCCATAACCACAGGTCTTACAGCTTTAATATTTGATATGCAGGTCAGAAAGGGATGACCTGACTCAGGATCGTTTAAATTATGATTAGGTATGCAAGTTGTTCATTAAGGCTATTTTTGTCGTTTTTGGTCAAAAAATCTTTGAAAATCTTCTTCTTCAAAACTGCAGGTCAGATAGCTTTGACTACTTTTTATATAGGTCCCTAGGGATGTCCTATTTCAGATTTCTCAACATTGTGCAGAAATATGCACATTTGTATTTCGGGGGCAATTTTTGTTATTTTTATAAAAAAATGATTTCGTGAAACCGCTTGTCTTATAGCTTTAATATTTCATACACAGGTCTGTATGGATGATTAAAATGTGATATATTCAAATTATGATAAAATCAACAATTTTGTATTTTTGAGGCAATTTTTGCCATTTTTGGTCAAAAATTACGTTTCTCTGAAATTTCTTGTCTGATAATTTTGATATTTGGTGTACAGGTTTCTACAGATGCACTAAATGTAATATATTGAAATTATGATTAAATTGGTAGTTTTGAATTTTTGGGCATTTTTTGCCATTTTGGTCAAATAAACTCAAAACCTGTTTGTCTGATAGTTTAGATATTTGGTATACCGGTTCCTAGGGGTTATCTTATTTATGATGTATTGAAATAATAATGAAATCTGCAGTTTTGCATTTTGGCGCAACTTTTGACATTTTTGGTCAAACATTTTGTCTCTGAAAACCTACTCGTCCGATATCTTATGATATTTAGTATGCAGGTTCCTGGGCTTATTTTAATATGATATATTAATATTGTGATGAAATGCGCAACTTTGTTTTGGGGGCAATTTTTTTGCCATTTTTGGTCAAAAAATTTGTTTATCAAAAAAACTTCTCATCTTATAGCTTTGGTTGACTTGTTTTTAGGGACGATCTAGGCTGATTATGATATTGAAGAAGTGACTGCCAAGTAAATTGAGCAACGTGTGCGATTTTCCCCTTGAAGCCAGAGAGGATGGAAAAGGAAAACAGAAATGAAAAATCAATACAATGACTTACTTGTGTCTTCGGGCAGCAAAAGAATTTGTAAGTATAGCTTTTTTACCATGACGTTCATGGAATGAATACTTTTGACTGTGAATGCAATCGGCTGAAAATAAAATATGTCTTTCCGTTAATCAATTGTCAATTTGGGGTTGCCGTCATTATTTTACCGCCCGGGGGAGGGGTGGAAGACTTGCCTCCGAGCGGTCATTAAGAACGTTTGAGTGAACTGACATTTTCGATGTATATCCTGTATCAGATTTGTTGTAGGAATGCACTTCTAAATATTAAATAAAACGTCAAAGCCATTCACACTATTTTAGGTGTTGAATGTCAACATATGTGTTGCCTACCTACTCTTGAAGAGCGACAAATGGATGCGCCGCTTCCCATGGTGCACCACGCGACTGAAAGTCTACACAAAAATAGAAGAAAATTAAGCAAACCATCAATGAATGTACATGTATGTATGTATGTATGTATGTATGT
>LD343727.1:195820-216141 GCA_001465055.1 Ptychodera flava | reverse complement strand
TATTTCATCACAATTTGAACAAATCTAACTTGGGTTATCCCTAGGGACCTGTATACCAAATAACAAAGCTGTCTGACCAGCCGTTATGAAGAAGAAGATTTTTTACCCAAAACACCTTTTTTGGCATTAATTTGCCTATTTTCAACAATATCAAAAAATTAAAAAAAATAGTTTCTCAAAATCATATTTTTCATCTACACAACAAATATCAAATCAGTGAGTACTGCGGTTCTCAAGATATTTGAGTGGACGGACGCCTCACAAACGGACATACATACATACATACATACAGACTGACGACGGACGCCGGACGGATACCCATCCCAATAGCTTCTATAGACTATAGTCTATAGTAGCTAAAAACCGATAGAAATAGTAAAGGAAGTTGCCCATGTAATTTTAATCATGGGAAAAAAGCTCCAAGCTTGGAGCTTGCATCATGTGATATGGAAGGGACCATCTTCCCATGGGTATGGCATTGTCCACTCACCCACGCTCAAACCAGGCTGTGCATATTTACATAACTTTTGTTTATACTTAGTATTCTTGCATAAACGATGAATCACTTATAATAAATTGTCCAATGTCAGATTTTGTGTTGCTGTTTACTACTGTGTTACTGTGAGTGGACAATGTGGGGGTCATAGCCGCCCGAAGATGGCACCTTCCATATCACATGATGCAAGCTACGAGTTTTTTTCCCATGATTCAAATTACATGGGCAACTTCCTGTACTATTTTTATCGGTTTCTGTAAAAAATCACGCGAGTTATTAATGATGAAAATAGCTTTTCTTGGGTAAATGACCACAAAGCTAGCAAATATGTGAAATTCATCCTTGGTGAACTTCACCTTTAAAGGCAAATGCCGTGTAACTAGGCATACCTTTTACTACATTACGTGCAGACAAATATACACTGACTGATGCATGTTTTGTTGGTTAGTCAAATTGTCACACGACTGCTTTGAATATTCATATCTACACATTTCACATTGAAATATGAACGAGTTTTTATGGACAGCTCTGTTGGAAGACTTGCTATATGAAGCATGTTTGAGTTAAGCTTTGATGTTTTAAATTATATTTTAGCTTATCTGTATTCTTGTTTGTGACTATGTGTGCTTTGTTGAAGTCAGCTTCAATCGAGGGGCAGGGTTCACACTTGTAAAGATGTATCGCGGCTATTAAGCCACATGCTTAGTGGAGACGATGATGCAATGGAATAGTTTTTGGCTTGCCACGTGATGTGGGATACGAGGATTCCAATTAGAATTCCAGCGAGTTTACAGGAGATCAAAGACCCACATAGATAGGGGAACAGGTGAACAGCAGGAAGTTCGTCAAGTGTTTGAATTAGATAAAAAGCGATCGAATCCACACAACCTAAGATAAACCTGAAATGAAAGAAAAATTGGACTTTAATGGAGGTTGCACAATATCAAAACGAAAGTGAAAGCAATTCTGCATTACAGCGATGACGTTCATGTATCCATAGTAACGATTGACGTTAGCGTAAAGCTGTGCGTTTCGGATGATTTAACTGGGAATTGTAGAGGGAACATGCGACATTGTGTGCAATTTCATTTGAACTTCATTCCTGTATTATGATGACGCTCAATAAAGTTACACATTCCATGTCTTGAATTGGCTCATCGGTTGGGTATGGTATATTTTGAAGGATTAAGGTTTTCTTGTCGAAACGTCAGCTACAGATGTAGATTGAGATTATAATACTAGTTAAGATGATGTAGGAAAAGCATGACAATTATTGCCAATGCTACCATAGAACCTACAAAATATTCAGATATGAAAGATTCTGGCAAATTTGCCGGGGCACTTTCAGAACAAGGTTTCCTACAATTTAGCCCTGGGTTCCATAGGCGCGGAGTTCGAGGCCACGTTTGTACTGTGACGCTTATATGGCCTCTCAAATCGCCACTATGTGCCATCCGTAGAAAAACTGGCAAGCAGGCCGCAATATGCTGCGCTCGCTTTCCGAATGCGAAAGAGCACCACACCTGAAATGATGTATTAGTGCTTGAAAATTAAAAATGTTATTGCTATTTCCTCAATAAATTCCAACTTTTACTCTCACATGTGTACATCTCTCTTACAAAATCATCGATGTCTGATTATTACATGACAAAGACTTTATAACAAAGACGCATACAATGCAATGAGTTGTACGTACACCTCACGATTGGTTGCTTTAAAACTTAATAAAGTTACAATGTAGGACAATATCACCAATATTTAAGGCCACAATCCAAAAATATGCTAACCTTTGTTGCACAGTAGTTTCTAAGTGTTAGCCTACCACGCCGCTCGATAATTTCTGTTGTAAGCTTATCTATCCTGTTAAGTTTGAAAGTGGTAATGGGCCAAATATTTCTGGGCGTCGAACATTGACCTGTAGGGCTAACACTCTTTGGTTGACGGCTTGAAGGTCTTTTTACGCAATGAATCTTGGATATTGACACAGTGGTGCTGTTCGTTTCTATTTAGAACAGACGTCGAGATAACCCTAATTTAGTCTTTCTATTATAACTTTACCTTGTTCGTGTGAATAAAGACATGTCCGTACAGAAAATTACTGTACTGAATCCTACACTGTCTCACCACTCTCTCTATTCTCTATATCTTTGACCTTGTCAAAGTTAACATAATATCGAAATAGGAAATTAAATGGGTTTTTTTCACTGATAGCCTCGTGAGCACAAATGTACATGTTACACTTTGGTTTAAAGGGATTGACAATAGAAGAACAAGATATGTAATGTCAGGCTTGCTTGATAACGGAATGAGCTATCGGCGCGCTATCTTGGATGCTGGTACTCGATAGGTATTAGTTGATTCACAATACAAAAGAACATGGCATGGTATATCAGGCTTGTTTGGAATCTCCATGAAAACATGGTGTCCGCCATCTTTGCTATTGATACTGTGCAACCCTTATCTGTATTACAAAGCTCTTCTGTACATACTGGAAAATATACCCACTCATTAGAAAACACAATTTTCAAGTATTAAAAAAACTACTCCGTTATGAGATACTCTCTACCAGACGATCGTTTTGAAAGAAAATGAATAAATCAACCACTATTAGAGCAATATCAGTAAAGCGAACGACAAATATGATCCAAGTTTCAAAATTGTTCAAAATTTCAAGCGAGAAATCAGCTAAATATTAATCCGATTCTTCGGTATTAGCATATAAATGTTATTGTCTGCTTCTGATAATAATCGGTCTTACCAGATCCAGCTTGTTGAGTTAAAACGCGACAGAGTGCTTTGGCGAACAGCAGGAGTGGTGAGTATTTCAACACAGTAACTTTTTTGAGTTTAATAAAGTACTTGTTACTTGTTATTTTGAAAACTGTAGTGTCCTGTTGCCTGATAACCTCTCGGTCAAATATTATGCTGCCGGGGCGAGGGTGGTTCAGATGTTTGTAGTAAATCGTTATCGATTACCTGTACACAATCTGATTACCTAATTGTGTATCAAAGAAGAAAGGTTATATTTGTTGATTTGATTTGACAGGGTATTCCTGAGAAGTTTTCAGATTCATTTAAAGAAGACATTCTGCACGTTCCGAACGAGGAAAATCTTTGGCAACGATGCAGCACTCGTGTTACTGGCGTTATCAACTCAGGAAAGTAGTAGCAGTAACAGTTATCTGATGTACCCTTTACATAATAATTTTTAGACTTTTTTATTTCGGGAGATACAAAATAATAATTACTTGCATTTGCATTTATTGCATTTCCAGGCCTCCGGCCCAAATACGTTTCAGGAAACATGTACAAAGAATAGAGCCATGCAAAAGATACATATCTGAATATGCACTTAAAGAACTGCTTTTCTCCTACACAAAGCTTTGAATACAAATTTACAGAGATTAAGCAACAGATCAGACTGATTTGTTTTCATAAGTCTTGTAAATTTAAGGAAATTTGCGTCTTTCTGAAATTCTTCTGGTAAGTATTCCTCTCTGAGATCTCTGTACAATGGACAGACTAGAACAAAATGATATTCGTCTTCTATTTTAGTAGAGTTACAAAAAGTACAGATTCTATCTTTTGTATCAACATTTTGTCGTCTCCCCTCTTCAATAGCTAGTGCCACAGATGAGCATCTGAGACGAGCAAGCGCAACAATATATTTCACATTACAGGATAATGATAAATATTTTTCTGGTTCAAGTAAGCTTTTAAAAGTAGCATAAGTACAAAGTGTATGTGTCTGCGTAATTCCCATCATCCATTGTTGCTTACACACATCAGAAACACGTGTTGTGAATTGTTGCAAAAATTGCTCTTTGTTCCCAATCTCCTGGAAGAGCCAAGCATATCCAAAACCATAGGAAAAGAGAATATCTTTCAATGATGTTGCCCAGGTGTGCCGCCCCATATTATCTAATCTGTGAAGCATCAAATATGCCTGCTTTGGCAATCTATCAATTGGCATTTCCAGTAGTTTTAGCCAATAATTAATACAGCTGTTCAAAGTTACAACGTAAATAGGCAAACGCCCACATTCACCAAGAACCGCTTCTTTGGTTGTAGTGGACGACACACCTAAAAGCCTAGTACACCACTTTCTCTGTACTTTTTCTATTATATCATAATATTGGTAACCTCATACCTCTGCACCGTAGCATAAGATTGGAAGCATTGCAGAGTCGAAAAGTTTAAAATGACTTGCAAGAGAACATGAAACTCCTTAACATATTTGCTTATTAGCATTCATATCAGTTACAGATCTAGAAGTATTTCACACCTAGTAAACAAAACTTCTCATCTCAAAATTTTAGAGTTTCAGAAGGGCCCCTTCGATACAGTTATTTCTTTTCGCAATATTTTGGCAAATCTTACATTTATTTTCAAAAGATTAAAGAACGCTATGACATTTTTAAGTTTACAATTATAAATCGACATTTGGCGATGTGGATGACCTGATTTAACAACAAGTTGAAAGATTTGTCTCCAAACAAATTTCGATTAGCTGAGAAACTGGCTGGTGCTTCAAGAGCAGCGCCCAATAGCCCCAGAAGGCTCTTCCATATTGATTCTACACATTCACAATGCACAAATAATTGAAGAATTGTTGCATCAACTTCCTGGCAAAATGAAAATAAGCTGTTGTTAATTCTTGGTCGGCTCATGCGGGACAGGACATGATTAGTATAAAGGATACTGTGAACAATTTTCCATTAAAAAGGTGGTAGTTTTTTCCCATGGTTACTTTCAATAGCAATGAAAAAATATCCGTCCATTCCTTTTCATTTGCATCCGAAAATCATTTACTGGATAAGTTTTGTTCGATATGAACTGTGTTGTATAATGAACAATGTTGGTGAACATGGTAAAACATTGTGATGTGTGGCACTGCACCTGTTTCTAAAATGAGATACACTCAGAAGAGGACGAGGAAATAGAGCCCAATGGAGAGTGAATATTATTCTGAATTTTACTCAAGACGACCCCGGCACTTGCCAATTTGAGGGTCACTTCAAGATTTGGGAACGCAAAATTTACTTTTAATTTACTTTTAATTTGGAAATTTACAAAACAATTGCAATGGAGAAATTGCTCTCTAGAAGGATATACACTGCCTTCAAAAGGTGATTTTTTGAATTTTTATTGACGGCAAAATTGAGAAGTGTTTATGTTTTGATAAATTCGTTGTCTATTTATTAGTGTTGATATGCACCACAGTTGCTGCAAAAATAAAACCTTACGGGTTTATCCTAGTGAACCATTTTCTGCCCGTTGCCCGTAAACAACCGTAATGGTAACAAGGTACGCTGACCAGCACTTCTTTCATTACGGTTTTTTCAAGGGTTCACTGTCACGATAATTGGCCTACAACTCTCTGCTATAGGTGGCGAACATAAATCTCACACGCCAGCGGATTTTAAAACCATTTCTCTCTATTTCTTTTTTTGGTAACGTACGCTTTTAATTTTCATCAAAATATCAGCTATCTCTGAAATATTTTATCCCAGTAATTGACGTGTCTACATAATTTATTGAATTGCATTAAACAGTCATGCATGTGAAAGTAAATGATCAGTAGTATTGTTAATGGGTCTCTGTAATATATTCACGGTATAAGCGAAACCAAGTTTGCACGTTGTGATAGAATATGTGTCACCTGTCAGGGTAAAGTGGAATTGAAGTATAAG
Source organism: Ptychodera flava (assembly GCA_001465055.1). NCBI lineage: Eukaryota > Metazoa > Hemichordata > Enteropneusta > Ptychoderidae > Ptychodera > Ptychodera flava. Next base: position 209,952 of record LD343727.1, on the reverse strand, counting down.
GTAGTATATTGTATCATGTCATAATACTAGCATACAATCGCATGAAGAGACCGATATATCACACCGTATATATACCTTGCCACAGTCATGCCGTAAATATACAAAACTTTAGAGTTTGGTGTCAGTGGCTTGGTAATGAATGAATGAATGGAGTGTATCATATAACGCATATTCGAAATCAGTATTGAAATGAAATGTTCTCAAGCTTGGAAATTGGACACACTGTGCACAATTAAGTAAAAGGCTTAAACTTTGGCTCAAATTTTCCTAAAGGAATATTTCAACCATTCGCTTTCAAGATAAAGAATGACAATTGGGGTCACCGTGCAAATTTTGAAACTAGAGAAAAAATTATCCAAGATATACCGATATTTGAAATTCAAAATGGCCGCCATCCCTATGCTAGCTCTATGGAGAAAAATAAACTTTTCAATTTTCAAAAAAGTAAGACTGTGAAAAGTTTTCTGACACCAAGAGCTTTAAAATTAACCCCCATAAGTTGCAAACAGAAAAAGAATTGTAAAAGTTTGATAGTCCGAATATCTGTCCCCGAGGCACATTGTACATTAAGTTACTGAAAAGCACGCGACTTCATGTAATAGCAACACTGTCTATTTAAAACTGTAGAAGCTACTCTAGTCCCCCCTTGTTTATCAATAGGAAGATCAAAAAGAAGTTTCCTGAAAGTATCTTCAATATACTGTAAATAGTTTATAAACTTAATTTAAATTAAAATGAAGAAAGTGTCGTTAAGAACGTAGATCGATAACATTTCGTGAGAAAATTCGCCCTTAAGAACGTTTACGAGTTAAGATTCTATTCTGTGTGTATTACGTCTCACCTGCCTGCTGGGGACAAATTTATCGGTGATGGCGAGTGCAAATGAAGGCGACTGTCACCAGGAGAATTATTTTTACGTATAAGTAACTTGACTGACTAAACCAATTCGGCGTGTGATAACCTCCTCGTCAGTAGGTCACATTATTCGGGAGAACCAGTTACATTGCTCTGTGTGTGCTTGTGTGTGTCATAGGTCACTATCGATTCCCTTACCACTCTAATGACCCTATGGTATGTCAAAGAGTGCTATATTCGGTTTCAATTTGCAAATTTGTTTTTGAGACTTTTTTTCACATTCACCATAACAGCACACACGATTTAGATAAAATAAGTTCTGGGGATAGACAGTTTTGAACGACGCAAAGCTGAGGTTAAGAGCGTGGTCAAACGGTCGAATATTTGCACGCGTGATGCATGATGCATGTTTTGACGAATAAGTTGGGTTGCCTGGAAACGATGCTAAACTGTAGCTCAAGTGATAAATTATATTGTAAATCGTTTCCATGACACTTGTATGCAATCATGGCTTAGTGTGATGTAAAAGTTGCAAAGTCATATTACTGTATTACAGCTTAGTCGTAATTGTTATTATGTTCTCAAGAGAAATTATTAAGAAGGAAGTTGTTTATCTTGAAGATGCGAAAATTACGCGAGAGGGTTTCTCAATTATATGGATTTTTCGGGCGAAACAAAAGTAAATATTGAAGCGGATATAAACAAAGTAATAAGAAAATAAGAGTCGATGTATTGTAAAGAAAGGTGTGGACTGAAACAGGCATTGACTTAAAAGTTACAGTTGGTGCAACGAGTCTTTTGTTCTTCAAATATGTGACATGGCACCGGTATATGTTGCATACATGAAAAGGGTAAGATCTGGTCCGAGTCAGTCATGAAGTCCAACTAACGAACATTTTGATTCATTCGCACAAACAAACCTTAGAAGTCTTTCTGTTGCAGTTGCAACGATATCAAGAAAAGACGGAAGCTTATATTTCGAGGAGGAAAAAATCGACGTCAGATCTTGATAAGGTTGTTTACAGGAAACACTCATGTTTTTGCTTTGCCTGAAGCGCAAAGGCCAATTTATCGGTTGTCAAAAAAGCTCATAGGCGAGTTCTACGAGTTAACCATGCACGATATCATGGAAGCCCCCGTAAAGACTAACTGTAAACTCGTCAATCAAGTTCATGTTGGGTATAGTCATTTTGAAGGATTAAGGAATCCTTGTCGAAACGTCAAATGTGGATTGAGACTGTAATATTGTGTTCATGTAGGAAAAGCATAACAGGTATTTCTGATGCTACCGTAGAGCCTACAAGTATATTCAGATATGAAAGATTCCGGCAAAGAAATGGGAACGCTTTCAGAACAAGGTCTCCTTAGATATACATCGCACTGAACTATGACTACACGAAGCATTGTCATTCGACATTCAGAATTTATCTGCTACACGTAAGCGATGTTTGATTATCACGCGACAAAGACACAAACCAACTAAGTTGTAAGTAAACTCCTGTTCATTGGGTGCGCAAAAACGCGAATGTTTCGCCCGTGAAGATAACATTAAATGTATGACAATATTACCCGTCCTTAAGGCCACAATCCTAAAATATTTTAACCTTTGTTGTAAGGTAGTTTTAACAAAGTGCTAGCCTACCACTGCCGCTCGATAATTTCTGCTTGTATCTAACCTCTGAAGCTTGAAAGAGGAACTCGGCCAAATATTCTGAACGTTGACCTTTGGTTTACGGCTTGAGGTTTCTGTTTACGCAATGAATCTCGATATCGCCCCAGTAGTGCTGTTCGTGTCTGCTTAGAGCAGACGTCGAGATAACTTTAAATTAGTCTTTCTATTAGGGCTTCACCTTGTTCATGTGAAAGACATTGTCCGTACAGAAAAGAACTCGACTGAATCCAAGGCACTGTCAGGACTCTCTCGACTCTGAGAATTATGAATTCCTCTATCTTTTTCAAAGTATACATAATACCGAAATAGGAACTTTATTCTTCAATGATTGCCTTGTGGGCACAAAATGTGACGTGTTTTGTTTTAGGGGATTGACAATGGAAGAGCACCATATTTTATGCCAGGTTTGCTCGGAATCTCCAAGGAAACAAAGCGAGCTATCGGCGCCCTATCTTGGATGCTGGTACTCGGCAGATATTGGTTGATTTACGATACAGAAGGATATGGCATGGTATGTCGGGCTTGTTTGGAATCTCCCTGGAAACGAGGTGTCCGCCATCTTTGATATTGATACAGTGCAACCCTTATCTGTATTACAAAATTGTACTTTGCGGAAGATATAACTACTCATTAGGAAACACACTTTTCAAGAATTCAAAAAAAAACTACTGCTGTTTGAGATACTCTCTACCAGACACAATCTTTTTTTCAAAGGAAATCAATGAATCAACTATTATTAAAGCACAACAAGTAAAGTGAACGATAAATATGATCCAAGTTTCAAAATGTATTGAAATCTCAAGCGAAAAGTCAGCTGAATAGTAGTCAAATTCTTCGGTACAAGCATATAAATTGTATTGTCTGCTTCTTATCATAATCAGTCTTACCAGATTCAGATTGTTGAGTGAGAATCCGACAGAGTGCTTTTGCGAGCAGCAGGAGTGGTGAGCATTTCAAGACGATAACTTTTTTAAGTTTAATAACTAACTTGTTATTTTGTAAACTGAAGTGTCCTGATGTCTGATAACCTCTCGGTCAAATATTATGCTGCTGGGGCAGGGGGTAGTTCAGATGTTTGTTGCAAGTTGTTATCGATTACCTATACTTAATCTGATTACCGAACAGTGTAACAAAGAATGAAAGGTTAGTTTGTTGATTTTACTTGATTGCGCATTCCTATGAAGTTTTCAGATGCATTTAAAGCAGACATTCCGCACGCTCCCAATGAGGGAAAGCTTTGCCAACGATTTACGATTACTAGCGTTTTCAACACAGGAAAAGAACAGGATTTTAATGTACCTTTACAAGATAATTTTGGATCCATATGAACTAGGTTGTACAATGAACATGTTTGGTTATAATTTTCATATTTGTGGTACTTCACCTGTTTCTAAACTGAAAAACACTCAGAATTTCTGAAGAAGACGAGAAAATACACCGCTAAACTGTTTATACAGGAACTGCAACTGAATATTATTCTGACGTTAACTCAAGACGACGTCCAGGGTTTTGAAAGGCGTTTCAAGACTTGGCAACGCAAAATTCACTTCTTTGGCGTAGGGGGGCGCTAGTATTTCCTGTTCCCTCATCGATCTTTGATTAGTATCTTATATTGGCAACGACGATACAGAACGTAATGTGATTAAGCTACGACAGCAAGCCTTCATAATGTGTCACGGGCGTTAATGTCATAAATGTATTAATTTAAAAGCATTACATGTCATCGTCGAAAGTGTCACCAAACGTTCTCAAGATAAAGCTTAAATGAGGAAATTCGTTCTTTTAAGGCACCGTTTATTCAAAGACAAAATAATGACCGTGTCCGCTCATGTATTTTTGGTTTTCACTCATTTAGTTTTTGCTTAGTCGTTTTATAACACTAAAATCTGATTTAAAAAGAAAAATATTGTAAAATAACGCTGCTCTAGTTTAGATGTTTATCAATAGAAAGATCGGAAAGAAAAGTTTCTTGAAAGTATCTTCAATGAAGTCGAAATAGTTTCCCAACCCGATTTAACTTAAAATAAAGTATCGATTAGAACGTCAATCGATAATATTTTGTAAGAAAATTGCCCGTTACAAAAAAATGTTTACTACTTAAGTTTGTATTCTTATGTAAAATGTCTTACCTGCCTACTGGGTACAAATTGATCGATGATGGCGAGTGCAACTGGAGGCAACTGTCAACAACAGAAGGATAGTTTTTTTGTAATAAGTAACTTGACTGCCTAAACCATATCAGGGTGTGATAACCTCATCGTCAGCAGGTCACATTATTCGGGAGAACCAGTTATTTTGCATGTATGAATGTGTGTGCGTGTCATAGGTCACCATTGATAAACTAACCACTCTAAAGACTGTGGTACATCAAAGAGTGCAGTGGTCGGTAGTATTTTGTAAATTTGTCTGTGAGACTTTTTCACATTCACCGTACCACACACACGATTTAGATACATTAAATTATTGAGCTAGACAATTTTCAACGACGCAAGACTAATTTTAGGAGAGGGTTATCCATCTATGGATTGATATATTGATGTGTTTACGTACGTACGTATGTGTGTGTGTTCTTGCGCGCGTGTGTGCGCGTGTATATATGTACTATTTTACTTGATAAGGCCAATACTGTGTATTTCAACTTACTTCAAGTAAAGAATAAGACAATTAATTTAGTAATAATTAATTAATTAATTAATTAATTGATTTGTTTTTAAAAACAAAAATACTAATATACGTATCCAAAATTACAGCTTTTATCCCTGAAATGGGTCACAAATTCTCATGCAACAGGGCCCACTTATAATTGGCTCTAAGAATGCGAGCAAACAAAGTCTGGTTGACTCGGTAAAGAATGCACAATTAATAGTGCTACATCAGCCTGCAGTATAACGGGGCCCTTGCACATCAAAGGATTCAACGTACGGGGAATTTGCACTTTGTTTTACAAACTTCCCGATTTACCATGTTGACATCGAGGTGCCTAGTTCACCTATGCTATTCCGTAGACCCACTTAGAATGTGTATTTTCACTATTGGCGGTACTAACTACTCTTTTCAAAAGTATTTTTTGCATTGAAAACCATCCACAACTGCATTTACTAACCCACAATAACCTGCCATACGAATATTCTCATTTGACCATCGATATCTAACCGCTGTTTGACCCTTTGTCACGTGGTATTCTCGCCCGGATTCTCCACCGCATGGGCTTTTGCATTGTAAGTACTGATATTGAAATGCTGTGTTCTGCAAGAGTTCTGTGACGTAAATGCCAAAATCGATACAATGTTCTTCTACGAAGGCGATATTTGTTTTCAAATAAGTAGGCGTCAAAATAGAGCTGTAATACGTAAAGTAAGGAGGTCACAGGACTCTTTCGTCCCTTGCAATTTAGAAGGTTGTAGGCGATGCATGCTTTGTTTGTTAGCCTAATTGTCACACGACTGCTTTGAATATTCGAATCCACATATTTCTTATTAAAATGTGAACGAGTTTGTGGATAGCTCTGTTGGTAGACTTTCTATATGAAACACGTTCGAGTAAATCTTTGATTTTTACAAAAGTATGTATGTGCGTATCTGTATTCTTGTTTGTGTACGTGTGCTTTATTGAAGTCAAACTCTGTTCAGGTGCAGAGGTCGCAATTGCAACGATGTGTCTCTGCTATTGAGGCACCTTTACGAAGACAGGGATACTATGGTGTAGTTTCAACGCCGTTTGGGGGTACCAGGCAACGCGGGACACGGATTGGAATCCAATCAGAATTCCACTAAGTTTAAAGACAATCGAAGAACCGTAATGATAGGGGAACAAGTCAAGAGTAGACAGTTTGGCTAATATTGAAATTAGATGAACACGATCGAATCCATTTCACCTAAGATAAACCTGAAATGAAAACAAGATTAGACATCGATGGAGGATGCGCAACATCAAAACGAAATTGAAAGCAATGCTGCATTACAGCGAAGACGTTCGCGTATCCAGAGTAACAATTGACTTTGGCGTTTAGTTGTGCCTTTCCGATGATTTTGCTGCAAATTGCGTACGAAACATGCAAAATATTTTGTTATCTTATCTCAAATACATTTCTGTATGTGATGACGCCCAATACATTTACTCATTCCATGATGTCTTGAATGGGGTTATTTGGTCGGGTATAGTTATTTTGAAGGATTAAGGAATCCTTGTCGAAACGTCAGATGTGGATTGAGATTATAACATTGTGTTCATGTAGGAAAAGCATAACAATTATTGCTAATGCTACCATAGAACCTACAAAATATTCAGGCATCAAAGATTCTGGCACATATTCAAGAAAACTTTCAGAGCGAAATCTCCTAAAATATATATGACACTGCACCATGACTACCCGACGTATTGTCGTTCGACATTCAGAACGACAGCGCTGCACGTACGCGACGTCTGGTTATCACGTGAGAAAGACGTTACGCGAACAACGCAATAAGTTGTAACTACACCTCTCCATTGGTAGTGTGAAAAGTAAACGTTTGCCAATGATAATTAAATTACTATGTAGAACAACATGACCCATCTCTAAGGCCACAATCTCAAAATATTCTAACCTTTGTTGTTTGGTAGTTTCCAAAAAGTGCTAGCCTACCACCGCCGCTCGATAATTTCTGCCGTATCGATCCTCCGAAGTTTGAAAGAGGAACTTGGCCAAATATTTATGGATGTTGACCTTTGGTTGACGGCTTGAGGTTTCTGTTTACGCAACGAAACTTGATATCGCCACAGTGGTGCTGTTCGAGTTCGAGTCTTAAATTTAGTCTTTCTACTATGGCTTCATCTTAATCATATGAATAAAGACATTGTCCGTACAAATAAGTAATCGAATGAATCTTATACAGTGTAGCGACTCTCTCTATTCTGAGAATTTTGAATTATGAATTCCTCTATTATTGTTTTAGTAAACATAATATCGAAATGGGAAAAGTTTTCACACTGATCGCGAGCACAAAATACTCCGTCATATATTTTGGTTTCAGGGAATTGATAATAGAAGAAAACGGGCTTGCTTGAAAGAAACGAAATGAGCTATCGGCGCGCTATCTTGGATGTTGGTATTCGGCAGGTATTTAGTTGATTCGCAATATAGAAGAACTTGACATGGTGTGTCGGGCTTGTTTGGAATCTCCATGGAAACAGGATGTCCGCCATATTGGATATTGATACTGTGCAACCCTTATCTGCTTCACAAAGCTATTCTGTACTTAGTGGAAAATAAACCCACTGATTACAAAACGCGATTTTCAAGTAATCAAAAACTACTCCTGTTTTGACATACTCTCCATCGTACACAATCTTTTTGAAAGGAAATGAATGAATCAACCACTATTAGAGCAATATACATTAAGGCGAATGACAAATATGACCCCAGTTTCAAATTTTTTCTCAAGCGAAAATTCAGTTGAACAGCAATCAAATGCTCCGGTATTAGCATATAAATCGTATTGTCTGCTGCTGATCATAATCAGTCTTACCAGGTTCAGATTGTTGAGTTAGAACCAAACAGAGTGCTTTGGAGAACAGCAGGAGTGGTGAGTATTTCGAGACAGTAACTTTTAAGATAAGTTTAATAAATTACTTGTTATTTTGCAAACTCAGGTGGCCTGTTGTCTGATAACCTCTCGGTCAAAATACTGTGATGCCAGGGGGTAGTTTAAATGTTTGTCGTGTGTCGATATCGATTACCTATACATTACCTATACATTATTTGTTTCCTTAACTGACTATCAAAGCATGTACGGACATTTTTGTTAACGTTATATATAAGGGGATAACCGGGAAGTATTCAGTTGTATTTAAAGGAGACATTGTGCACTCTCCGAATAAGGGAAAACTTTGGTAAGGATCGATGCAGAGCTGATGTTAATAGCGTTGTTAACGCATTAGTGTAACAGTGATTCGACATATCCTTTTCAGGGTAATTTTGGTTCGATATGTACAAGGTTGTATATGAACAGTTTAAATGTTTCAAATGGTAACCGTTGTGATGTGTGGTACTGCACCTGTTTCTAGAATGAAAGACCCCAGAAGAAGGCGAGGAAATAGACCCCTGAATTTTTCAGAGAAGAACTGAGACTAAATATTCTTCTGAATTTGACCCGCGACGACGTCAGTAAAGACCTCAATTGTCCCCGAGGTTATCGTTCGCCCAGCTATAGCGATGAAATTCGTTTCTTCGCTTCGATAAAGTGTGTATGTGCGATGTATGATAGTGAGCATGCGTGCGTGAGTGCTTCACGAACTCTACAACGTGTTGAAAGGTCTCAGTCAGAAAAATGTAACAACTTAGCCGGCTATTGAACCACTCTTTTTTTGGGAGTGGAGATTTAGCCGACTGGTTCTGTCTCAAGCCTCTCAGCTAGGCGACTGATGCCGTATGTTGTGGGTTCGAATCCGATTGAAAACTATCCGTATTTTCTATCCTGGGTCGGTAACACTGCTGGTGGACAGAATTGTCCCCGAGGTTTATCGTTCGCCCAGTTATAGCGATGAAATTCGTTTCTTCGCTTCGATAAAGTGTGTATGTGCGATGTATGATAGTGAGCATGCGTGCGTGAGTGCTTCACGAACTCTACAACGTGTTGAAAGGTCTCAGTCAGAAAAATGTAACAACTTAGCCGGCTATTGAACCACTCTTTTTTTGGGAGTGGAGATTTAGCCGACTGGTTCTGTCTCAAGCCTCTCAGCTAGGCGACTGATGCCGTATGTTGTGGGTTCGAATCCGATTGAAAACTATCCGTATAGACGTCGAGGACTTGACAGTTTGAGGGTCGTCTCAAGAGTTAACAACGCGAAATATACCTCTTATTGGAGTTGGAAGGAGCGCTAGAATTTTCTGATTCCCCGTCTTTGATGAGTTTCTTATTCAGCTTGATCGATTAGCAACGCCGACACAGAACTTAGACTTAGTATGATTAAGTTACTATGGTACGCCTTCAAAATGTGCCACGGATGTTACAATGACGTAACATAGCCCCTTCATGGAGGATCTATGCGTAAATATATTATTTTAGAAGCGTTACATATCATCGTCAAAAGTATCACAAAACTTTTTCTAGGTAAAGTTTACACCCGTGGCCTCTTTACGGTTGATCAACTTTCTTGATACAGTCATAAAATCTGCTTGTATAAACACAAACAAGATCCTACCAAGGGTTGTAAATGAGAGCTAACGATTGGCACTCTGTGTTAAAAATTGAGATAAAATATACCACTTCCATTCATAAAAGCCTCTACTCGATAATTAGTTTATTGAGGTAACACACTTTTATGAGATCACAGGTATAGCATCATGCAAACGTGTGTTTCCCGTGCTGACAGTGTGTCTAGGGAAATTGAAATCAACTGCACTGATTTTCATCCTAAGTTGTCTGAGCAAGACTTATACATGGACCAGTGCATGGTAATGTTACATTGTATCAATCTTCAACACAGGGTGCCAATCGCCAAATCTCATTTACAATCCCAAATAAAGCTGGTTTTGCCTTTGTACAAACAGACTTTATGACTGAATCAAGTGGACTTAATCAACAGTAAAGTGGCCAGGGGTGTAAATCAGGAAACTCATTCTCTGAAGGCGCCGCTCATTCAATGACATTACAATGGCCTGATTAATACTCTAGCTTCGAGAAGACAAAGCGAAAGAAAGGAAATTTACAAAATAATTGCGAGGTAGAAGTTACTCTGCAGAAGGATATGAACTGCCTGTTAAAGATAACTTACTTTTTTGCCAGAAATTTTATTGAAGGCAAGATTGAGAGTGTTTATGTCTTGATAAATTTCTTGATCTATTTATTATATTTATCCTAGTAAACCATTTTCTGCCCGTTGCCCGTAAACTCTCTCCATGGTAACAAGGTACGTTGGTCAGTACTTCTTTTACTTTTGGTTTGTGGGTTCACTGTTTTTAAAACTAAGATTAGCCTACAACTCTCTGCTACAGGTGACGAACATCCAAAAATCTCACCGACAGCGGACATTAAAACCATTTCTTCTCATTTGTATTTGTAACTTACGCTTTTAATTTCCACTGAAGTATCAGCTATCTCTGAAATATTTCCCCGAAGTAATTGTCGTGTCCACATAATTTGTTGAATTGCTTTAAATAGTCATTGATGTTGAAGTAAAAATCAGTAGTATTAATAACGGTTGTCTTTAATATATTCACTGTAAGGCGCCTCAAATTAAATTCTTTCTTTGCCGTAGGCGTTGCTGGTAGGTTTTCAGAGAAAATGAAGATAAGAAACACAATTTTAACTCTGTTATAAATAGAAATATTATTTTTCCAAAAGAAACCAACTAAAAGTGAACTTATGTCAATACACTTGATTTTTTCCTGTGTTTGCTTTTTCACCTGGGAAGGACAGCATACAAAGAATTTTCTTTAAATGGCCTAAAAGTGAAAAGAAGTTTGCAAGCCGAGGAAGATAGATCGCCTTATGTTGCCAGTCAGAGTAAGATGGAATTGAAGTACGAGGTAGCATATTGTATGATGTTATAATACTAGTATACGATGACATGAAAACAAGTGAAGGAACGATTAGACCAATATATCACGCCGTATGTGTAAATTTCCACTGTCATGCCGTAATATACAAAACTTATGGGTTTGTTTTAGTGACTTGGTAATGAATGGATATATGATGTCACGGATGTTTGGAATCACTATGGAAATGAAACAACATATTTTCTTGCTTGGAAATTGACACACAGTGCACAATTAAGGTAGTATGCACCTCAAACTTTCCTAAAGGACTATTTCAACCGTTTGATTTCAAAATACAAAATAAAAATCTAAGGTCAGTGTGCAAATTTGGAACTCGGGAAACAAATTACCCAAGATATACCGATATTTGGAATTCAGAATGGCCGCCATCCCTGTGTCAGCTTTATGGAGAAAAACGAAATTTTCAATTTCAGAAAAACTAAAAACTGAGACCGTTAAAAGTTTTGTGGCACCAAGAGCTTTAAAATGAACCCCAACAAGTGTTAGACCAGAAAAGAATAAGAAAAGTTTGAGAATCTGAATATCTGTCCCCGATGCATATTCTACTTTAAGTCATTCAAAAATAACGCACCTTCATATAAATGCAACACTCGCTATTTAAAACTGTCGAAGATGCTCTAGTTTAGTTGTTTATCGATAGAAAGATAGAAAAGAAAAGTTTCTTGAAAGTATCTTTGCTGGAGTCGAAACAGTTGATCAAGCTGATTTAAATAAGAACGTAAATAAATAAGTCGATACTAGAATTTCGTAAGTTCTGGAGCCAGACGATTTTTGAACGACGCTAGGCTGAGGTTATGAGGGTGGCCAAATGGTAGAAAATCTACGCATATGATGTTTGTTTGACAAGAGACTTTGGTTGCCTTGGAACGACGCTAAACTGTAGCTCAAGTGCTAAATTATGTTGTAAATCGTATCCATGACACGTGGTTGCTAACATGGCTGAGTGTGAAGTCAACTTTTCAAAGTCATAGTATTACAGCTTAGCTGGAATTTTTGTATTATGTTCTCCACATAAATTATGAAAGAGGAAGTTGTTATGTTAGAGATTCAAAAATTACACGTAAAAATTTTCATTCTCAATTAAATGAATTTATGGGGGTACGCAAATCCGCAAATCAAACCGAAAGTAAATATTGAAGCGGATAAAAACAAAGTAACAAGGCAATCAGAGTTACTGTGTTGTAAACACAGGTGTGGACTAAAATATGAATTGACTTAAAAGGTAACGGTAAGTGAAGTATTTTCGTAGAAGAGCCGTTTGCTCTTCAAATATATAATTTGGCAGTGGCAGTTTATTGGGTCATTCATCAAGCCCAATTAGCGAACATTTTTGATGCATTTTCCCAATAAACCTTTGAAGTCTTTTTGTTGCAGTGGCCGCGATCTCAATAAAAGAGTGAAGCTTATATTTCGAGGACGGAAAAAAGTGACGTCGGATTTTGAAACGGTTGTTCACAGGAAATACTCATGTTAATTATTGCTTTGCTGAAGTGTCAAAGGTTAATTTATCAGTTGTCAGAAAAGCTCATAAGCGAGTTCTACGAGTAACCATGCAAGATACCATGGAAGCCCCCTGAAGACCATCTGTAAACTCGATAATCAAGTTCATGTTTGGTGTAGTCAGTTTTAAGGATTAAGGAATTCTTGTCAGATGTGGATTGATATTATAAAAAGCATAAGAGGTATTTCTGATGCTACCGTGGAGCCTACAAAAAATATTCAGATATGAAAGATATTGGCAAAGGTATTGGAAAGCTTTAAGAACAAGGTCTCTTTAGAAATATATCGCACTGAACTATGACTACACGACGCGTTGTCGTTCGACATTCAGAATTAATGTGCTGCACGTACGTGGTGTCTGATTATGACGTGAAAAAGACGTTACGCGTGCAACGTAATAAGTTGTAACTACACTCCTATCCATTGAATGCGTGAAAACGCGAACGTTTCGCTTATTAAGATAAAATTAAATGTATGACCACAATCCGAAAATATTATGATCTTTCAAGTTGTTGTACTGTAGTTTTCACAAAGTGTTAGCCTATCACTGCCGCTCGATAATTTCTGCCGTATCGATCCTCTGAAGCTTGGAGGAAGAACTTAGCCAAACATTTCTGGACGTTGATTTTGGTTGACGGGGGTTGTTTAAACGTTTGTCGTGTGTCGCTATCGATTACCTATACATTATCTGTTTACTTAACTGACTATCAAAGAATGTAAGGTCATTTTTGTTAATGTTATATATAAGGGCATAACTGGGAAGTATGCAGACATTCTGCACTCTCCGATGAGGGAAACTTTTGCAAAGACCGTTGTAGAGCTGATGTTACTTGGGTTGTCAACGCAGTAGGGTAGCAGTGATTCGATACACCCTTTACAGGATAATTTTGGTTCGATATGTACAAGGTTGTATAATGAACAGTTTAAATGTTTCAAATGGTAGCCGTTGTGATGTGTGGTACTGCACCTGTTTCTAAAATGAAAGACCTCAGAAGAAGACAAAGAAATAGCCCGCTAGATTTTTCGGAGAAGAACTTAGACTGAATACTCTTCTTAATATAACCCTGACGACGTCTGTAAAGACCTCAACGGTATAGACGTCCAGGACTTGACAATTTTAGGGTCAACTCAAGACTCGACAACGCGAAATGTACCTTTTATAGGCGTAGGAAAGGGCGCTAGCATTGTCTGCTTCCCCATCTTTGTTGAGTTTCTTATTATTATTATTATTATTATTATTAGACTTTATTTAAACTCGATAGACTGTTGAGCCGAAGGCTCTTCTCACACAGTGTCGAGATGCAAGAAATATACAATATGTACATTAAAAAAAATATAAAAAAACAGAACAGAGAAAAACAAAACATTAAGACAGCAAGAAACAGACGACAAAATATAAAAAAACCGCCAAAAATGGCTCAAAAATTACATTTTGCCCAAAAGATGAGACTTACATTTCGTCTTAAAAGAGTGAAGAGTAGAGCAAAATTTGACATCTGCTGGTAAACTATTCCATATTTTGACACCGCTATACGTAAAACTCCTCTTAAAAATTTGAGTTCTGTGTCT
>LD343727.1:179499-194320 GCA_001465055.1 Ptychodera flava | reverse complement strand
AATCTTGATTGAGAGTTCAATATCCTCATTCCACCATTCTGGAATTTTTGGATATTTTACACGTTTTTCTTTGATTGGTGCATGTTTGTTCACAACACCTAGAAACACCTAGAAACAACTTATTCCATGTGTCTAACATATTCGGATTAATTAATTGATTAGCAACGCTGACAAAGACCTTTGTGTGATTAAATTATGACGGTACTCCTTCAAAATGTGCCTCGGATGTTATAATGCCGTAAATGTATTAATTCAAAACTATTGCATATTATCGTCAAAAGTGTCACAAAACTTTCTCTACATAAAACTTGCACCCGTGGCCACTTGACTGTTGATCAAGCCTACTTGATACAGTCAGAAATTCTGCTTGTATAAGGACAAACAAGACCCTACCCAGGGCTGTAAATGAGAGCTTACGATTGGTACCCTGTTTTAAAAGTTGAGATAAAATATACCACTCCAATTCATAACAGCTTCTACTCGATAATTAGTTGATTGAGGCAACACACTTTTATGAGATCACTGCTATAGCATCATGCAAACGTGTGTTTCCCGTGCTGAGAGTGTGTCGTAGGAAATTGAAATCAACTGCACTGATTTACATAATAAGTTGTTTGAGCAAGACTTATACATGAACCAGTGCATGGTAATGTTACATTGTATCAATCTTCAACACAGGCTGCCAATCGTAAACTCTCATTTACAACCCTAGATAGAGCTGTTTTTTCCTTTGTATAAACAGAATTTATGACTGCATCAATGGCCTTAATCAAAAGTAGAGTAGCCACGGTTGTAAATCAGGAAACTGATCACTGCGTGAAAGCGCAGCTCATTCGATGACATTACAATGGCCTACTTAGTTCTCTAGCTTCGAGAAGACAAAACGAAAGTACAAGGAAATTTACAATATAATTGCGAGGTAGAAGTTACTCTGCACAAGGAGATGCACTGCCTTTAGATTCTGAAGTTGATTTTTTTTGGCCCGAAGTTTTACTGACGGCAGGATTGAGAAGTGTTTATGTCTTGATAAATTATTTGTACATTTCTTAGTGTTGATATTCACCACATTATCTTAGTTGCAGCAAAAATAAAACCTTGCGGGTTTATCCTAGTACACCATTTTCTGCCTGTTGCCCGTAGACTCTCTGCATGGTAACAAGGTACGCTGGCTAGTAGTTCTTTCACTTTTGGTTTGTGGGTTCACTGTTTTTAAAACGAAGATTAGCCTACAACTCTCTGCTACAGGTGACGAACATCCAAAAATCTCACCGACAGCAGACATTAAAACCATTTCTTCTCATTTCTTTATATTTGTAACGTACGCTTTTAATTTCCACTGATGTATCAGTTATCTCTGAAATATTTCCCCGAAGTAACTGTCGTGTCCACATAATTTGTTGAATTGCTTTAAATAGTCGTAGATGTTAAAGTTAAAATCAATAGTATTAATAATGGGTGTCTTTAATATATTCACGGTAAGGCGCCTCAAATTAAATTCCTTCTTTGCCATAGGCGTTGCTTGTAGGTTTTCAGAGAAAATGAAGAAAACAAACACACTGTTTAACTCTGTTAGAAATAGAAATATTATTTTTGCAAAAGAAACCAAATAAAATGAGCTTATGTTATACACTTGGTTTTTTCTGTCTTTGTTTTTTTCACCTGGCTGGCTGTTAGGTTTTTCAAAAATCTACGGACGGCAAACGAAGAATTTTCTTTCAGTGGCCGAAAGCGAAAACAAGTTTGCAAGCTGAGAAAATCAGATCGCCTTATGTAGCCTGTCAGAGTAAAATGGAATTGATGTACGAGGTAGCATATTGTATGATGTTATAATACTAGTATACGATGACGTGAAAACAAGTGAAGGAACGGTTAGACCAATATATCACGCCGTATGTGTAAATTTCCACTGTCATGCCGTAATATACAAAACTTATGGGTGTGTGTGTCAGTGACATGGTAATGAATGAATAGAGTGTATCATGTCACGGATGTTTGGAATCGCTGTGGAAATGAAACAACAAATTTTCTAGCATGGAAACTGACACACATTGCACAATTAAGGTAGTATGTGCCTCGAAAATGAAATCCTTAAACTTTTGCTCAAACTTTCCTGAAGGACTTTTTCAACCGTTTGATTTCAAAATAAAGAAAAAAAAATCGGGGGTCACCGTGCAAACTGTGGAACTAGAGAAACAAATTACCCAAGATATACCGATATTTGGAATTCAGAATGGCTGCCATCCTCGTGTTAGCTTTATGGAGATAAATGAAATTTTCAATTTTCGAAAAAACTAAGACTGTGGAAAGTTTTCTGACATCAAGAGCTTTGAAATGAACTCCTACAAGTGATAGACCAGAAAAGAATAAGAAAAGTTTGAGAATCTGAATATATGTCCACGATGCATATTCTACTTTAAGTCATTCAAAAATTACGCACCTTCATATAAATGCAACACTCGCTATTTGAACTGTCGAAGATGCTCTAGTTTAGTTGTTTATCGATAGAAAGATAGAAAAGAAAAGTTTCTTGAAAGTATCTCTGCTCTGCTGCTTTTTTCAAGAGAAAAAAGTATCTATAAGAACGTAAATCGATAAGTCGATACTGGTATGTCGTAAGAAAATTTACCCTTTTAAATAAGTTTGTATTCTGTGTGTAAAATGTCTTACCTGCCTACTGGGGACAAAATGGTCGATGATTGCGAGTGCAACTGGAGGCAATTGTCACCAGAAGAATGTATGTTATGAGTAACTTGACTGCTTAAACTATTTCAGTGTGTGATAGACTCTCAATAAGTTCTGGAGCCAGACGATTTTTGAACGACGCTAGGCTGAGGTTATGAGGGTGGCCAAATGGTAGAAAATCTACACATGTTATGTTTGTTTGACAAGAGAATTCGGTTGCCTTGGAACGACGCTAAACTGTAGCTCAAGTGCTAAATTGTGTTGTAAATCGTATCCATGACACGTGGGTGCTAACATGGCTGACTGTGAAGTCATCTTTTGAAATTCATATTATTACAGCTTAGCTGGAATTTTAGTAATATGCTCTCAAGATAGATTATGAAAGAGGAAGTTGTTATGTTAGAGATTCAAACATTGCACGTAAAACTTTTTCATTCTCAATTAAATGAATTTATGGGGGTACGAAAATCAAACCGAAAGTAAGTATTGAAGCGGATAAAAACAAACTAAGTAACAAGGCAATCAAAGTCACTGTGTTGTAAACACATGTGTGGACTAAAATATGAATTGACTTAAAAGGTAACGGTAAGTGAAGTATTTTCGTAGAAGAGCCGTTTGCTCTTCAAATAAATAATTTGGCAGTGGCAGTTTATCGGGTCATTCATTAAGTCCAATTAGCGAATATTTTTGATGCATTCTCCTAATAAACCTTTTATGACTTTTTGTTGCAGTGGCCGCGATCTCAATAAAAGTGAAACTAAAATTTTGAGGACGGAAAAAAGTGACGTCAGATTTTGAAATAGTTGTTCACAGGAAACACTCATGTTAATTATTGCTTTGCTGAAGTGTCAAAGGCTAATTTATCAGTTTTCAGAAAAGCTTATAGGCGAGTTCTACGAGTAACCATGCACGATACCATGGAATCCCCCTGAAGACCATATGTAAACTCGATAATTAAGTTCATGTTTGGTATAGTCAGTTTGAATGATTAAAGAATCCTTGTCTAATCGTCAGATGCGGATTGAGATTATAAAAAGCATAACAGGTATTTCTGATGCTACCGTGGAGCCTACAAAAATATCCAGATGTAAAGAATATTGCCAAAGTTTTGGAAGGCTTTAAGAACAAGGTCTCTATAGATATATCACAGAGAAACATAGACAGAGTCGCCATGGATATTGTTTAAGGCGTGATGCGGTTACGTAACCCATCCATGTTCACCTCGCCTCAGGTTGCTCTCGTATCTCTTTTCCGAAGAGTGCCGATCATGCATCCTTCGGTAATTTTCGGATTTTCGCTAATTGTTAAGCGAAAGTATGTTCGGCAAAGTTTGTGTTGTTGTTGTTGTGTGGTGCTGAGCGGATTTGACGTGCTAGCGAAAACGGGAGTGTTTTGAGCTTCAGGAAAGTGAGTTTTACCGTTTTAAAAATTCCTCTCATATTTTTATGAATATATAATGAGTATGTTTGAACCAAATTTGAAAGTCTTTTATCGATACTGTCTGGTTTTACTCAATGGTCTCAGTCATACCGTCTTTTACACGTGCGTCAAGGAAAGACATGTTTATGAAACTGCTGGCGTGTTATGTTTTGATTGGCGTGAAGCAGTGTTTCTGGCCTGAGAGCTCACAAAGTAACTATGGTTGCTACGCGACTGGCAGTACGATGCCATCTCGTCGTATTTTTCGCATAATCTCGTGTAATTATCAACCACAAACAAAGCCTCCAAAAAGTTTAACACCTTTGAAGCTCATTTTAATATGAAAAGCCAATAGTCTACCGAGACGACCATGGAACAAAAGGCATGCAAGCGTTGCGACTCTGTCTATGTTTCTCTGTGGATATATCGCATTTAACTATGACTACACGACGCATTGTTGTTCGACATTCAGAATTAATGTGCTGCACGTACGCAATGTCTGATTATCACGTGGCAAAGACGCTACGCGTACAACACAATAACTTGTAAGTATACTCCTGTCCATTGGTTGCGTGATAACGCGAACGTTTCGCCCATGAAGATGACCTTTCAAGTTGTTGTACGGTAGTTTCCACAAAGTGCTAGACTACCACCGCCGCTCGATAGTTTCTGCCGTATCTAACCTCTGAAGTTTGAAAGAGGAACTAGGCCAAATATTTCTGGACGTTGATCTTTGGTTGACGGCTTTAGGTTTCTATTTAATGAATCGCGTTCCAGCCCCAGTAGTGCTGTTCGTGTCTGCTCACAGCAGTCGTCGAAAAACCTTAAGTTAGTCGTTCTATAATAGCTTCACCTTGATCAATGATATGAATAAAGGCATTGTCCGTACAGAAAAGTAATCGAATGAATCCCACACAGTGTTACTGCTCTGTCTATTCTGAGAATTTTGAATTATGAATTCCTCTATTCTTGTCAAGGTAAACATTATATCGAGATATAAACAGTTTTCCTCACTGATTGGCGTGTGAGCGCAAAATGTGACGTATTACACTTCGGTTTCAGGTCATTGACAATAGAAGAACACGGTATGTTATGTTCTGCCTGTTCGGAATCTCGAAGGAAACGAAACGCTGTGAGCGCCAGCTTGGGTGCTGGTACTCGGCAGGTGTTAGTTTATTCACAATACAGAAGAACTCCGCACGGTTTATCGGGCTTGTTTGAATCCCCATGGAAACGAGGTGCCATTTTGGATATTGATACAATGCGATCCTTATCTGCGCTACAAAGCTCTTCTGTACTTAGTGGAAAATATACCAGATAATTGGAAAACGCCATTTTCAAGAATTCAAAAAAATACTCCTGTTTTTAGATAATCTCTGCCAGAAACAATCTTTATTTGAAAGGATGTGAATGAATCGTCCACTATTAGAGCACTATAAGTAAAGCGAATGAAAACATCACCCCTCTTTCAAAATTTTCAAAGTCTCAAGCTAAAAGTCAGCCGAATAGTAATCAAATCCCTCGGTATTAGCACATAAATCGTATTGTCTGCTTCTGATCATAATCAGTCGTACCAGATTCAAAATGTTGAGTTAGGGTGGGTCAATTGATATCCTGGGGGGGGGGGGTTTGAAAGATTTAGGAGGTTGCATTTTTTTCGTACCTGATCCGCTGTTCAAATTTTTTTTCACTGTCTGATTACTGGTTACCTTTTTTTCTCGCACTCCTCATTTGGATACTTTTCCCCCCAACAACAAATGTACGGTCCTCTACTGTGTGCGGAGTAAAATGTTGCACATTAGATAATCAGTTGGAACACAATACTTGTACATATATTTACCATCTAACTAACATGTGGAAAAAAAACAATTCGAGCGACTGATTAAGGAACCACACTTTGGTTCCGAAACACCGGTAAGACGAATCACTCTAACATATAACCGTTTCTCCGGGGACCCACATCACATGACCAGCCTAAAGCACTGTCGATTCACCGGTGCCTCGCCATATTTCTCCATATCATAAAACCACATTGATCCATTCAATATACCGCATCATTAACAAAGGAATAAAACAATGTGCGAAGTTACCCTCACGTTCATTTAAATGTAAGTTTAAGAAGCCAAAAGTTGCTACATGTACTAACCATTGTTTATACCCTTTGCATCGAGCTATATGAGGAAAACATTAAAATCCGCATATAGCACTCCCCAAATGTATTTGACCGAAGGACCATTGTGTATCTGACACAGTCTTCAATTTGCGCCCAAAGGGCGCCCTGAAATAAAATGTGTTCCGAAAAGTAACTTTTGATGGATTTTTTTCTTTCACCTTAGTGAGCCATCTTTTTTACCTAAGCCCCCTCTGGCTGAATTTTTTCATTGACATACGCTGGGAATATTTTTTTGTTGAAAATCTTCCAGACCCCCAAGGATATCAAATGGTCCACCCCTTAGAATCCTACAGCGTGCTTTGGCGAGCAGCAGAGCGGTAACTTTGAATAAATTACTTGTTGTTTTGCAAACTCAAGTTTCCTGTTGTCTGATAACCTCTAGGTCAAAATACTGTGATGCAACGGGGTACTTTTAAATGTTTGTCGTGTGTCGCTATCGATTACCTATACATTATCTATTTACTTAACTGACTATCAAAGAATGTAAGGTCATTTTTGTTAATATTATATGTAAGGGCATAACCGGGAAGTATGCAGACATTCTGCACTCTCCGAATTAGGGAAACTTTTGCAAAGATCGTTGCAGAGCTGATGTTACTTGCGTTGTCAACGCAGTAGGGTAGCAGTGATTCGATACACCCTTTACAGGATAATTTTGGTTCGATATGTACAAAGTTGTATATGAACAGTTTAAATGTTTCAAATGGTAGCCGTTGTGATGTGTGGTACTGCACCTGTTTCTAAAATGAAAGACCTCAGAAGAAGACGAAGAAATAGACCGCTGGATTTTTCAGAGAAGAACTGAGACTGGATACTCTTCTGAATGTAACCCCGACGACGTCTGTAAAGACCTGAAAGGTATAGACGTCCAGGACTTGACAATTTGAGGGTCATCTCAAGACTTGACAACGCGAAATGTACCTTTTATTGGCTTAGGAAAGGGCGCTAGCATTGTCTGCTTTCCCATCTTTGATGAGTTTCTTATTCAGAATCATTTATTAACTACGCTGACACAGAACCTTGTGTGATTAAGTTACGACGGTACGCCTTGAAAATGTGCCACGGGTGTTATGTCGTAAATGTATCAATTTAAAAGTATTACATATCATCGTCAAAAGAGTCAAAACTTTCTCTAGGTAAAGCCACAGAGGAACATGGACATAGTCGCAACGGGTATTGTTTAAGGCGTGAAGCGGTTACGTAACCCATCCATGTTCGCCTCGCCTCAGGTTGCTCTCGCCTCTCTTTTCCGAAGACTGCCGACCATGCAACCTTCGGTAATTTTCGGATTTTCGCCAATGGTTAAGCGAAAGTATGTTCGGCAAAGTTTGTGTTGTTGTTGTTGTGTGGTGCTGAGCGGATTTGACGTGCTAGCGAAAACTGGAGTGTTTTGAGCTTCAGGAAAGTGAATTTTACCGTTTTAAAAATTCCTCTCATATTTTTATGAATATATAATGAGTATGTTTGAACCAAATTTGAAAGTCTTTTATCGATACTGTCTGGTTTTACTCAATGGTCTCAGTCATACCGTCTTTTACACGTGCGTCAAGGAAAGACATGTTTATGAAACTGCTGGCGTGTTATGTTTTGATTGGCGTGAAGCAGTGTTTCTGGCCTGAGAGCTCACAAAATAACTATGGTTGCTACGCGACTGGCAGTACGATGCCATCTCGTTGTATTTTTCGCATAATCTCGTGTAATTATCAACCACAAACAAAAC
Organism: Ptychodera flava; assembly: GCA_001465055.1. Classification (NCBI taxonomy): domain Eukaryota; kingdom Metazoa; phylum Hemichordata; class Enteropneusta; family Ptychoderidae; genus Ptychodera; species Ptychodera flava. The sequence goes on along the minus strand of LD343727.1, from coordinate 186,326 downwards.
CTCCAAAAAGTTTAACACCTTTGAAGCTCATTTTAATATGAAAAGCCAATAGTCTACCGAGACGACCATGGAACAAAAGGCATGCAAGCGTTGCGACTCTGTCTCTGTTTCTCTGTGGTAAAGCTTACACCCATGGCCCATTTACTGTTGATCAAGCCTACTTGATACAGTCAGAAAGTCTGCTTGTACAAGGACAAACAAGACCCTACGAAGGGTTGTAAATGAGAGCTACCGATTGGCACCCTGTGTTAAAAATTGAGATAAAATATACCACTTCCATTGTATTTCAATTTTGAATAATCGATGCCAATCGTAAACTCTCATTTACAACCCCAGATAGAGCTGGTTTTGCCTTTGTACAAACCGAATTTCTGACTGCATCCAGTGGGCTTAATCAACAGTTAAGTGGCAAGGGGTGTAAATCAGGAAATTCATTCTGTGAAGGAGCCATTCATTCAATGACATTACAATGACCTCATTCTTTCACTAGCTTCGAGAAGAAAAAACGAAAGTACAAGGAAATTTACAAAATAATTGCGAGGTAGAAGTTACTCTGCAAAAGGATATGCATTGCTTTTAAAAGTTGACTTTTTTGGCCAGAAGTTTTATTGAAGGCACGATTGAGAAGTGTTTTTGTTTTGATAAATTCTTTGTCCATTTCTTAGTGTTGATATGCACCATATTATCTTAGTTGCTGCACAAATAAAAGTTTACTGCCCGTTTGCCTGTAAACACTCTTCATAGCAACAAGGTGCTCTGGCGAGTACTTCTTTCACTTTTGGTTTGTGGGTTCACTGTTTTTAAAACTAAAATTAGCCTTCAACTCTCTGCTATAGGTGGCGAACATCCAAAAATACCACACAACAGCGGACAATAAAACCATTTTTCTCATTTTTTTGTAACGTAAGCTATTTCCGTCCAAGTATCAGCCATCTCTGCAATATTTCACCCAACAATTGAGTTGTCCAAATAATTTATTAAATTGCATTAAATAGTCATTGCTATGTATGTAAAAAATCAGTAGTATTGATGACGGGTCCTGTGATATATTCACGGTAAAAGCGAAAACAACTTTGAACGCTGAGAAGAAGAGATCTCCTTATGTCGCTTGTTAGAGCAAAATGAAAGTGAATTATAACGTAGTATATATTGTAGCATGATATAATACCAGTATACGATCACGTGAGGAGACAATGACTTTTAAGGAACGGTAAGACAGATATCTCACGCCGTATGTGTAGTTTTCCACAGTGATGCCGTAATGTACGAAACTTTAAAGTTTGTGTCAGTGACTTGGCAATAAATGGATATAGTGTATAAATATGTTATGTTTGAATTCGCCATGGAAATGAAACAACATATTTTCTAGTTTGGAAATTGACATGCAATGCAGAATTAAGATAGTATGAGCCTTGAAAGTGAAAGATTTAAACCTTTGCTCAAACTTTCCTTGAGGAATCTTTCTACAATTCTCTTTCAAAATCAAGAATAAAAATCAAGGGTCGCCGTGTAAATTTTGGTACTATAGAAGGCATATAATAAGGTACTAATAACCCGCGGTTTACCGATATTTGAAATTCACAATGGCCGCCATCCCCGTGTTAACTCCATGGTAAAAAATGACAACTTTCGAATTCCAAAAAAGTTTTCTGACACCTAGAGCTTTAAAATGAACCCCAACAAGTGGTATATCAGAAGAGAATTGTAAAAGTTTGAGAGTCCGAATGTCTGACCTAGCTGCGTTCTACCTTAAGTTATCGAATGAGCACGCATCTTCATATAATAGCAACACTGTCTATTTAAAACTGCAGAAGTTGCTCTAGTTGTTTATCAATAGGAAGATCGAAAAGAAAAGTTTCTTGAAAGTATATTTGCCGAAGTCGATACAGTTCATCGAGCTGATTAAATTTAAGAGAAAAAAGTATCGATAAAAACAAAAATCCATATTACTAGTATTTCGTAAGAAAATTTGCCCTTTACAAAAAAAATCGTATTCTGTGTGTAAAAGGTCTTACCTGTCTACTGGGGATAAATTGATCGATGATCGCGAGTGCAACTGGAGCCAACTGTCACCAGAAGAATATATTTTATGTACAATGAGTAACGTGACTGCCGAAACAATTTAAGCGTGTGATAACCTATTCGTCAGCAGGTCACGTTATTCGGAAGAACCAGTTACATTGCTGTGTGTGTGTGTGCTTTTGGGTGTGTCATAGATCACTATCGATTCCCTATAATCACTCTAATGACCCCGAGGTACGTCAAAGAGTGCGATATTCGTCTGTAATTTGCAAAGTTGTTTCTTAGACTCTTTTCACACTCACTATAACAGCAAACACGATTTAGATACATTATGTTCTGAAGATAGACAATTTTTAAACGATGCTAGGTTGAGGTTAAGAGCGTGGTCAAACGGTAGAATATCTACACACGTGATGTTTGTTTTGACGAAAGAGTGAGGTTGCCTGGTAACGACGCTAAACTGTAGCTCCAATGATATATTATGTTATAAATCGTTTCCATGACACCTGGGTGCTAACATGGCTGAATGTTAAGTCAACTCTCAAATTTTAAATTCATGTTATTACAGCTTAGCTGGATTTTTTAGTTATGTTCTCCAGATAAATAATAACAGAGAAAGTTGTTATGTTGGAGATACAAAAACGAAAGTAAATATTGAAGCGGATATAAGCAAAGAAATAAGGTAATCTGAGTTACTGTGTTGTAAACACAGGGTTGGACTGAAACTTGAATTGTCTTAAAAGTTACTGTCAGTTAAGCATTTTCGTTTCTATAACCGAGTCTTTTGCTTTTGAAATTTATGTTGTGGCAGACGATTATAGTGATGCATAAATGGAGAATGTAAGACCAGGTCGTTCATTTAGTCCAATTAACAAATATTTTTGTGATGAGTTTGCCCAATAAATCTTAGAAGTAATTTTGTTGCTGTTGCCGCGATCTCAAGAAAACAGTGACACTTTTATTTCGAAAGGAAAAAGTAACTGACGTCGGATTTCGAAAGGGCTGTTCACAGGAAACACTGATGCCAATCGCCAATTTATTGCAGTTTACAAAAACGTATTGTCTTATGTACATAGTTTCTGCAGCTTGTCCATAGGCGAGTTCTACGAGTGAAGCTGGCTCGAAAACATGGAAACCTCTTTAAAGACAAACTTTAAACTCGTCGATCAAGTTCATGTTGGATTTATGCTGATACCACGGATATGGTGACTGCATTTTTACCAGATTACAATTTTGAGATTAAATCATCATCTTACCAAATTTTACTTATTCTACAAGATAAAATCATTGAAACTATAGAGTTTGTATAGTAAGTTCTAGTTGAAATCTATACACGTTTCAGGAAGCATTAAAGTTGAGATGATGAAGGAAAAAGCGTTGGTATTCGTAGACCACAACCAGGCGTACCTTGTGAAATTTTGATGCAAGTAGAGTTCACATATATACAAACGGAACACATTATGCTATTAAACGTTTGGGAGTTTCTATGGAAACGAAACGAGGTGTCTCTCGGCTTGATAATTGACTCGTGACACTCAACCCCCCCCCCGGGCCCTAATTGTTAAAGTGGTAGTTAATGATTGACGGATGATGTACCTTCGCGTTAAGGCAGAACACGCATTTGGGACATATATCAGTGTTCACAAATTATTACAATGCTGTTTTTGCCAACGCGCATTGTTGATTTATGTAAAAGCTTTACATCTTATCGTTGTTATGAAAATGTAATTATTTTTCCTCACCGACTAAACTTAGGGATAAAAGCCATTTTGAATTGAAAATATCGGCAAATTTTTTGTAATATTTTTTCTCAATACCAAAATGTGCACGAAAATCGTTTATTTTTATTCTTGAATATGAAATGCAATGTTTTGCTTGAGCAAAGTTTGAGCAAAACATTTCCGAGACAAGAGTTGCCTTAAAAAGCTTCAATTCACATTTACAGATCACACAGGAATAACAGTTTCTGGAAAGGATTAGTTAATTAGTTAATGGTACAGTGAGTACGTAAGAGCATATGTTAGTGACGATACCGATAGAATGATATTAATGCGATCGATGTTCATAATGGCGAGTTTCTTTCCATTGTAGATATATATGTCTTGTTCAAACTCGTATGCGGCATCACCATTATCCTACAATTGAAGGAAAGAAACGAACCAACAAACAGACAACAAACAGTGAAAATTAACCCATATTGCTTTGTTGGAATACTTTGAAATGCATGTAGCCTATTAGATGTCCCCTTTTAATTACAGTATAAGCAGGGATAAGACCCGGTTGATTCGCACGATACCTTGGTGGACGATACCATGTTCGACTGGTGTCGCGTAGACCATAATGATTGCAAGGAATTTATTGATCACAGAACTAACGCTGAGTTAAACTCAGTCTTATAGATAGATGTAAGATGGACTCAGAAAGTTGTTTAATAAGCTTCACAATCTTATGCAATTTCTATAGCATGGAATCGTGTTGAATATATTTATTGAAAACGAGTCTTATCAGGGTTTTCCTTTCAGTAAATCGAGCAATAATATCATGAATCTGTATTGTTAAAATGGCTTTCACTTTGAAAGTTAGTGGACTCCATAAAAAAGAGAAAATTTTATTAATGAAACACTGAAAAAACTCCTGATACATTGTTCTCCAATTTTTTGCAGAAAGTCTTACGTGCTTGCCCGTGAATAATTAGCACAGTTGTACCAGTGCAACTGAAGGCGAGTAGTATCAGGTAATAATTACCTTTCACTTACTATATAAACCTTCATATTCACCAGACGTATGTTTCTTCTGTGTGTGTATGCCGTGGCTTCTCGCAGTTATGTGTTTATGTGTTTGTGGATTTGGCGTGACAGATTTTTCTAAATTATTGAACAGCCTTTTGTTGTAACACCGTGCTATGTTTGTTCGTTTTATGTCAAGGCACGTATTGATAAAGTAGAGGCTCAGAACGACATATTCAACTATGTGTTCAAGTATTGAAGTTTCGTGTATCTGATTAATCCGCTGTAAACAAATCACAGCATGTGTTTCAAAGGTTATTATAACCTTAGATAACGCATTCTGATATCCTAAAATTGCATAATAATGCCAGGACGGCGGATGCAAAACGTTTACGTTGATGACATACTTGAATGTTTGAAGATTTGCTTAGACAACAATCGCATGTTTTTAAACAATAAGATAAAATCATTTGAAACTATAGAGTTTGTATAGTAAGTTCTCGTTGAAATCTATACACGTTTCATTGAGCATTAAAGTTGAGATGATGAAGGGAAAAGCGTTGGTATTCGTAGACCACAACCAGGCGTACCTTGTGAAATTTTAATGCAAGTAGAGTTCACATATATACAAACGGAACACATTATGCTATTAAACGTTTGGGAGTTTCTATGGAAACGAAACGAGGTGTCTCTCGGCTTGATAATTGACTCGTGACACTAACCCTAAAGCCCTAATTGTTAAAGTGGTAGTTAATGATTGACGGTCGATGTACCTTTACGTTAAGGCAGAGCACGCATTTGGGACACATATCAGTGCTCACAAATTATTACAATGCTGTTTTTGCCAACGCGCATTGTTGATTTATGTAAAAGCTTTACATCTTATCGTTGTTATGAAAATGTAATTATTTTTTTCCCACCTACTTAACTTAGGGATAAAAGCCATTTTGAATTGAAAATATCGGCAAATATTTGGTAATATTTTTTCTCAATACCAAAATGTGCACGAAAATCGTTTATTTGCATTCTTGAATATGAAATACAATGTTTTACTTGAGCAAAGTTTGAGCAAAACATTTCCGAGACAAGAGTTGCCTTAAAAAGCTTCTATTCACATTTACAGTTCACACAGGAATAACAGTTTCTGGAAAGGATTAGTTAATTAGTTAATGGTACAGTAAGTACCTAAGAGCATATGTTAGTGACGATACCGATAGAATGATATTATTGCGATTGATGTTCACAATGGCGAGTTTCTTTCCATTGTAGATATATATGTCTTGTTCAAACTCGTATGCGGCATCACCATTATCCTACAATTGAAGGAAAGAAACGAACAAACAAATAGACAACAAACAGTGAAAATTAACCCATATTGCTTTGTTGGAATACTTCCAAAGAAAACCCTCAACTTGAAATGCATGTAGCCAATTAGATGTCACCTTTTAATTACAGTATGAGGCGGAGCTAAGACCCGGTTGATTCGCGCGATACCTTATTGTCCAATGGCGGGCGTTTTGCATGTTGATCGGCAACGCCAAGCTTTTAACTTACTGTACTTCATTAAGTTGTAAAGTTTCAACATTGTTCACTGTGATATTGGTAGCAATCTTGGGTAGTTTATTTCTCAAATGCCAGAACCGATTCTTCCTTTTTAGTTTCGGAAGAGAGTGGTTTAGAGTTTGCTTCAAGCAAAGTTTCAGTAAAAGTTTAAGTCTTTGAATTCCGAGGCTCATACTACCTTAACTTCACTTCAAAACCAAGACAGTTCGACGGTTGCGACTTAACTTTGGTACGAGGGGAGACACGAGCGACCAAAGAACGTTACCTGATCGACGCAAACTGTGGTAGATCACTCGATGTCACGTGTTACGTTTAATTTTATAATGTCGCAATCATGTGTTGTACATCATGGTAGGTCGACCTAATGATGGCCTGGGCCGTAATCACGAAACTTTAAGCAACATGTGTAGTTTAAGCCTTTGAGCGCTGTAATTTTCTCCCGCCAAAATTTTAATGTAAAATTTTACCGATTTTAATGAATTTTTATGTAATGTTTTAATAATTTTGACCAAATGG
>LD343727.1:160922-179443 GCA_001465055.1 Ptychodera flava | reverse complement strand
TTGACTGGGCTTTATTTTATAAAGGGGACAAAAATAGACTTTGGCGCTCAAATGGTTAATAGTAATGACAAGAAAGGATAACTGTCGCAACACTATTGTTACTGCACTAAATGTCCAATGAGTGAAGCCAGAAAGAGGAACTTGGTCTAACATTTCTGAGTATCGGACATTGACCTGTAAAGCGTCTATTTACATTCCAACACGTTTCCTCGGATTTCGTGCAATTACATCAATGGTGACATGAAGTCCTTGGTCTTTGATGAACTAAAATAGACGCTATCATCAGCATTTCTATTATGATTTTCACCTTTCTATATAGTTAACAATAAAGCACACCCAACCATGGTATACCACGAGATTTTGAGCAGTTCACGACATATATGCACGAGCGATAGCGAGTGTATATATGTCGTGAACTGTTTAAAACTGAGTTGTATACCGTCGCTGAGTGTAATTTATTGCTATTATAACATAACAGTATATCGAAATTCTGGCGTGGAACGTCAAAAACGGATTTTTGCTCAAGCTGAGAGCTCGCGCGTATGCCAACCGTGGTATATCGCCAATATACTACGGTTCTTTTCGTGTCTCGACCAATCAGATCGCTATATTATACTGGTATGATATAATTAACAATATTGTCCGCATAGAAAGAAAAGTGAAAGGAACTCACAAGGCGTATATCTTAGAAATTGTAGTACCTGCGAGTTTTATGAAGTTTTCGTGTATGTCTTTACATTTAAAGGCGAGTGTAATATTGTACTGAACACGGGACACGTTTACAATGTACTGAATATATACGAAACTTAATACTTTACAGAGTGGTAGAAGGAGGTTGATAATAAACGAACAAGGTATTTCATGTCAGACATGTTTTGAGTCCCCATGGAAACGAAACGAGAGATATCAGCCATGTTGGATACACAGTACATACACAGCGCTCCCTGGCAGATCTTCAGATGTTCTCATCATAAGGCAAAAAAATGCACCTTTGAAACATTTAAAGTCTAGACCTGCTTGGATAATTATCATTATTGGTGTAAAATATTTTTTAAAGAACCATAATTATATAAATATTAATGCAGTACAGAATTATGTAAAGAAAGAGACATACAGAATGGCAATTTTGACATAAAAACTAACACTGTGAAGGTCATAAAATTCAAGCGAAAATTAAACGAGCTGTTACAAAAGTCTGCGCAGTGAAATATAAATCGCGTTTACAAGGCCTTACCTGCGTATACAACAGGAGCTCTGTGCGGTGATATCAAGTGCAGTTGTAGGGGGACTATTATCTGACCAAAAAGTTACTAAATAACTCAACTATTTTCCTTCCTAATGTGTGCCTATAGCCGATAAACCGTTTGTCAACAGATGTCAATATTGTAGGGGGTCGTTTGTGTCACGCCAATATTGATTAGCTGTGTACCCTTATAACCTATAATGGTAGCCGAAAGAATGTCATAGTATATGGAATTTGTACAGGTTATCGCTGAGCCAGCTTTCAAAATTGATTCGTCGATGACTTATTCGCCGCATTACGTTTTGAAGGAGAGAATTTCTGAATAACGCTAGGCATAACATTTTTAAGGTTGAACGGTAGAATAAGCGATATTTGTATTTGACAGGCGAGTGGAGTTCGATGTAAGCTACAATGTGTTGCTGAGAATTGGAGTTTTGCACATAGCAATGAGATCATAGCATTTGCGACACTACTTCTTCATCAATAAAGGAAAAAAACGAGAAAAATGAATGAAAATCAAACACTGCTATTTGGAGGGAGTTATACTGAATATTCTACAAATGTTGACTTGAAGTGACGTCAAAAAGAGACAATTTGACAGTCAGTATTTTCAGTTTGAACAGGGCCGAAAGAGTTCAATCTCATTGTTCAACTGGTGACTGTTTAGGAATTTGTTGCTTAGCAACGCAAAAGTATAGCTCATCGTGACTAATTATTCTATAAACCTTCGAGATGACTTTTGGACTCGACATGGAGTGAGGACTGGTCAAACTCACTTCAATGATTGTTGTTATGAAGCGTTATTATCACCGTCACACTATCTTATCACTTAATTTCTTCCAGGATAAACCCATAAGAAAGCTGGCAATGCTTTCAATGCACGAGTCATTTAGAAAGACTTGTCATCTTCAAGTATTTACTGAACTAGATGTTGAGAAAAAAATTGGACAATAACTTTTTAATCATTGCAAGATATACACAGACAATGTCTTTACTTTTTCTATGTGCCAGACCCAGGATTACATAATCTTATTCAAATGATGTAATAATGCTTACTTTTGGCACTCCAGTGGGTTGTATCTGCAACTATATGATGAGCTGCATCATAGAACTTAGTTGATACCAAGGGCAAATCAAGCATCCGGATTACCCGTCAGGCAAATATTCGCGTTTCCATGGAGACAACGTCGGCAAATATGGTGAGTCGACTATAAACTTTATTGTTGGTTCTTCTATAGTGACTATGACCCCAAGACAAAAAGAAACTATCTTTTAAATTAAAACATCTTAAACACCTGACCATGTCGAGTTTCACTCATTTAGAGTTTGCTGAGTCATTTAACGTCACATTTTGATTAAAGACACAAATAAGTAACATGAAATAACGTTTTTTAAGTATCCTTGCTGCAATATAAAGTTATTTTCTTCCTCTAATAATTGAATTTTAACTGTGATGACTCAGCAAAATCTAAATGAGCGAAACCCAAAATACATCTTATGCGAGTGTTCTTATTGTATAGCAATCATAGGCAAAGATTTATAAGGAACTTTCGTAATGCGCATGCACGCCTTTCATAATAGCCAATGTGGCATTTTCCACCATATCACGGAGCTTGGTCGTTATAGAAAAGTGCGATTTGCCCAGTCAGGAATGTTTTGAATTTCTATGGTAACGAACGGACGACCGCCATCTTGGATATTAGCACGCCATACCCCCTCCCAACAGTTACCGATAGGTCGCTGTTATCAGATGATCAATACACTTTGTGATAGGAGGATCACTATCAAAAAAGTCCTGTTCACGTAATCAGCAGGGAAACACTCAGGCCACCTCGAAGTAAACCGTTTTATAGTACCCTCTTGTATAATAAAATCATAACCCGAAAGAACTTTTGATAAAAAGTTCCACTCTGTCAACGTATTACCTGGAAGGTTCATTTAGTGTGTTTCCTGTACTTGTTATGTGTATGCACAATGTTCGGGTCAGATCTTGTTTTGTATCAGGATTCTCCTCAACTGTTACAGTATGAATTACATTTGAGAGGTTAAGTGTAACTAAGGCAGTTTTTGTAACTTAGCATACTTTGTCTTGAAACTGGCGAGGTTACTCGATATTGTACAGTGTCACATCAGGCTCCCCAACTAACGGTATTATTTTTAAGTCCATTCCAGGTACATGTATGCCCTAGGCGTGTTATTACTTCAGATAACACAGTCTGATGACGTAGGTCAAACGGTTTAATTAATTACACATAGTGTGGATGTTTTGACGGACGAATTTCATGTGTTATACAGCTATAGTACGCAGTAACGTAGTACACAATTATACCATAGTAACAGTACATACTCATTCAATGATTAAGATAGAATGCACCTGAGTGACAGACATTCCAAAATTACACAATATTTTTTCTGGTCTTCCGCTATTTTGAATCACTTAAAATGGCTAAAATTTTCACCGTATTTTTTTGTGAATTCGAATTTTTAATTTGCCCTAACGGAATTAACACTTATATGTTGGCCATTTTGAATTTCGTGTATCAGTAAATTTAAGATAATTTGTTTCCACAGCACAAAAATTTGTGCGGTGATGCCGATTTTGATTCTTATTTTTGTAAGAGACTGTGTGAGGGTTTCCTTGAGAAAAGTTTGAGCAAAAGTTTCATGTTTCTCAATTCCAAAGCACGTACTATCCTTAAAAAGAAAGACGCTCTATCTACAACTAAATTCCTTTGATCAAAGCTTTTGTATGGAAAAGGATTAAAGTAACTACCTTGTCACGTCCACTTCATTGTATCGATGTATTATGTATCGCTTTCAATGAACTATGGCTAAGTTCGGCTTGTTTTGCGACTTGCCGTGATAATAAATAACGATTATAGGAAACTTGATCCCCCTTTGAAGGTAGTCAACTTTTCATTATCGTGACAATTCCCAGGCACCACTGTCGCCGCACTCAAACATAATTGTGTAACAGTTAGGTAACATTTTTTATCTGCCTTGCACATCAAAAGTTTTGACCGCCCTTGGTTAAATGTAATCCAAATAGCAATACTCAATATATGGGACATGTTTAAGCCCGTTAACTTGTATTGGACACATATTTACAAATATTTAAAAGATACTCTATAAAGCATAAATCTAGATTAATTTCTTTTGCACAAGGACGGTATGTAATACATTTCGACTAATTTAAGTAAATATCAATAGTGTTTTTTATGTAAATAACTTTTTATGTAAATAACTTTTTATGTAAATTACTTCAGATAACACATTCTGATGACGTAGCGAGGTCAAACGGTTTAATTAATTACACATAGTGTGGATGTTTTGACGGACGAATTTCCTGTGTTATACAGCTATAGTACGCAGTAACGTAGTACACAATTATACCATAGTAACAGTACATACTCATTCAATGATTAAGATAGAATGCACCTCGGTGACAGACATTCTAAAATTACACAATATTTTTTCTGGTCTGCCGATATTGTTGGCTAATTTTGAATCACTTGAAATGACTAAAATTTTCACCGTATTTTTTTGTGAATTCGAATTTTTAATTTGCCCTAACGGAATTAACACTTATATGTTGGCCATTTTGAATTTCGTGTATCAGTAAATTTAAGATAATTTGTTTCCACAGCACAGAAATTTGTGCGGTGATGCCGATTTTGATTCTTATTTTTGTAAGAGACTGTGTGAGGGTTTCCTTGAGAAAAGTTTGAGCAAAAGTTTCATGTTTCTCAATTCCAAACACGTACTATCCTTAAAAAGAAAGACGCTCTACAACTAAATTCCTTTGATCAAAGCTTTTGTGTGGAAAAGGATTAAAGTAATTACCTTGTCACGTCCACTTCATTGTATCGATGTATTATGTATCGCTTTCAAGGAACTATGGCTAAGTTCGGCTTGTTTTGCGACTTGCCGTGATAATAAATAAAGATTATAGGAAACTTGATCCCCTTTGAAGGTAGTCAACTTTTCATTATCGTGACAATTCCCAGGCGCCACTGTCGCCGCACTCAAACATAATTGTGTAACAGTTAGGCAACATTTTTTATCTGCCTTGCACATCAAAAGTTTTGACCGCCCATGGTTAAATGTAATCCAAATATCAACACTCAATATATGGGACATGTTTAAGCCCGTTAACTTGTATTGGACACATATTTACAAATATTTAAAACATACTCTATAAAGCATAATTCTAGATTAATTTCTTTTGCACAAGGACGGTATGTAATACATTACGACTAATTTAAGTCAATATCAATTGTGTTTTTCATGTAAATAAAAAAAAATATGACAGCAACAACAACAGAACAAGCAGCGGACGTGAAGGGGCAAACACGCATATTAGAGCTCCAATTTGCACAGTGACTGTAACGTAGCGAACAGAGCGCTTCTAGCATTGTTCGTACATCATAATATTTGATCAGGGAGTCCCTTATATTCAATTTTAGCAATTTCGAAAGGGTGATAAGTAAGCCACATTTGAATGGACTCGGCCACCATTCCAATAAATAAACGTCACTGGCCAGCGCCGCTCTTTATTCTCTCCTAACGATACAGTTTTGTCCGTTCTATGCCACAATTGTCACTGCTTTATTTGTCTTCTAAATAAAGCTCTAAGGAGGAACTCAGTCAAATATTTCGAGTAATTGAACTTTGTCCCTACTTTGTTGATGCCACTACTTTAGAGTCGGCGTGGGCGTAGCTACTAATTGACTTTGTATCAGATTTATCGATTATCTGAACGGCGTCTGTAAATATCTTACTTAGCATACTCCATGTAGAATGTCGTCCTGCCATAGCTTTAGTTTTGCGTGTAACAAATGACCATGGCGGGCTTCTGCATAGTTTTCTTTCGTTTTATTTTTATTTCTGCCAGTTTCGCATAGTAAAAGATCGTAAAAATACTTCTTTCGGATATAACAAATTTCAGATTATATATTTCGAATAACGCGGGCAAGAATACCAAAAGACCCTTCTATGAAACAGGAACGCCTCTCTAGGGGTTGTTCGCTGAATTCCTCTTTGTACACTGTGACTGCAAGTCTCTAATATCATTTTGCATGAGTTGTATATGAGGTAGACCTAACTTACCCATAGACCTTTCCCCGGTTATCCCACAATGCATCGCTGTGGCTGTATTAAACATCGCGAAAACACTCAAAACTATTATATACTGATTTTGTGCTGTTTAACGGTTTGTAATAGAACAATGACACAAATTTCAAATGCTAAAAAATGTCTCGTGTATTTTTTTATCCATCGGCGACGAAAGTGTAGGTCAGGTTGTGACCTGCCATAGTGATCTACATACTCTGCATGTACCCTACGGCTAAATAGTTCAATGAGTAACATACGCTTTATATACTCTAGCGCGCACTGCATCATGGAACCGGTAAATGAACTATTGTACAGCTTTCATCCATTCCAGGGAATGCGTATACTTTTTGAAAATCAAACCCAAGAGGGAGCGATTATGAATCAGCGAGAGTGTATTAAAGCGGGATATCTGTGTAATTATCCCACCGCCACGTCTATACTCGTCCACATACACGCTGCTGATAGGAAGGGAATTTGAGTAGTTCGTATAGTATTGGTGAAGTAAGTGCCATCAAAGAATAAACACGTCAACAAAAATATTTTAAAATCAATTCGTGTACGACAAAAAGATCGTGCCCCAACACCAATTTCTTTCGTTTCTATTCGGCGGCGAAATGCACACAGATCTGATGATTAGCCTGAGGACCAAGTTTCTTGCAATTAGAGAACTTTCTTTCACAAATCGACGAGCCCTCTTTTTGGGCCATGAGAGAATCTGGACTAGTTGTTGAACTCGATCATGGAGATAGCACATACTGCATCTGACGAGATTTCATAACAAATAGCAAGATACGAATTGAGAAAACCGGTATATGACCGTGGCAGTTAATAAGACTTACTTCATAAAATATGTGTGAAGTGGCTGTCCCCTAGACGTGCAGTAAATTAATTTGGCGTCATTCTGTTGACGGGTCCAAAATTGTCCATCGTCCTTCAGCTGTCTTCTCTCTCTCTTTACTTCCAGGCTGTCCTAGCAAGGTTTGCTTTCGCACGATGTGCATGCCTTTTGCAATACGATGTAACATAGCTGTATTGGAAACGACGATCAGGCCATTTTGCTTTGATTTATTATTATATCTCTAACATTACTAATATGTGCCTAAGACCCATTCGTTGAAGTGCAACTTACTATACATTGCGAACACGCATACATTTGTTCCCCGTGACAAACCGTAGCTTCTAAAAAGATATATTAAGTGATTGTCGAGGTGGAGAGTAAAGATTTCACTGAAGCATACCAGATTTTGCATAGACCTTTATTAATCTGAAGAAAAACGAAAGAAGTGTTTATCAGTAGTTCTTGAGAACTTAGGGGCGAGCACCTTCGTCCGTTGTTTAGATATTTCATCAACGTTTCAACAAGTTATTGGATGTCTTCAACGAATTAAAATTGGGAAGCGTTGCTCCGAGTCAACTCTGGAAGAGAGAAAGTCCTCAGCTAAACTGATCGATAGATGAGGTTGTGTTGCTTTGTACCAGTGTGTTGTTCAGCCTACTTACAAAATGTAGCTAAGGACATTAGGCTTGTAAAATCGGGCACATGGCATTTATCAATCAGTGAATGCAAAGCCGTATTGGATGTCTCTGTATGAATATGGTCCTAGTATATATATCTACTAGTATCCACCTACACAAATCTATCTACATCTATCTATCTATCTATCTATATATCTACATAATCTTACTGTCTATACCACTAGCGACATTTTCAAAGACAGCGACAGGCGATAGAAACTTGCCCTGATAATAAGAATAATGATTTTAGTAATTTCCTTATATTAGTGAATTTCTTTCATCATGACAGCACTGTCTACAAAGTTTTCGTCTGGAGAACTATTCTACGGAGCAGCGAACACTTCGAGTTCACAGATGGCCAGGGTATTCGTCTTGTCCTCTAGTTGCACGGAGACGTAGCGACCGGCCATGGGAACTTCACAGCCGCACACGATGTCGATTGTCGCCTGCCTGACTCTTCTATCAGAGATCGGACCGCTTCCGCACATCGGGTTTTCACCGACGTTGGGGCTGTCACCAACTCGTATCACAGCGCCTTTCAATCGGAAAGCTGTTGAACGAGAAATAAGAATACGAAACGTGAGATGTGGTGACATAAAAGTCCAAACTACTGAGGTAAAACAGTTCTTCTACCTCAAAGGATACATCCTTTAATGTTTAAATTTGCTTGTTCTGCAAAAGGAGAAAAAATGAGGGCACGAATGAAGATGAATGAACACAGACCTATTGACACTAACCTATGGGGTCTTCCTGAGTGACAGCACCGTATGTATTCTATTCCCAACCCAAACAACTCCCTTGGTCATTGGTGATTAATATGACATGCTGCGCTTGCCTTTGTCTAATAAATTTCACCTTGCCCTTCGCTTTATAGGAACAGAAAAATGCAGTTTCATGATCAATTGGCACGGTGGCAGACTTTCAAACTGCTAATGGCATCCCCATCGTTTAGGGAAAAAAAAACGATATTTAATTCAATTAATACGTTGTCTGTCCAATATTATTTTTCCAACATAATTTCGGGACAAGTCCTTGATTCGTTCGTTTGTCCATGACATTTCACTTAAGTATAATCTAACGAGACATATACGTTGGGTATGAGCTATTAGCGTGCAAGTTAGCCTAACTCACAGCAACAATCCTGACGGTTGGTTATCGACACTTGATGAACTTGACGTTGTTGGCCAAGGTCGAGTTGTATCCAGGGTTCGGTCTCTTTCTTCGTCATTGCACAGTGACCATCGGACAAGGTACCGCTCTTGTTTCCATCAACAGCTCTAGTAGCATCGTTGCCGCTTTTTGTCGAACTTTGTTCCGCCGCCGTAGACGGCGTAGCGATGTTCACTACATCGTCCGGTAAAACACAGGCTGTAATAAGAACCAATAAGACAAATCTGTAGTTTATTGATAGTCAAATTTAGAGGACATGGTCAAAAGGAACGCTTTCGATTGGTCTCTGAAAAATTAAAACTGGGAGAATGCTATCATTTCTCACCGATATCAATAATGACAGTTTATATATTCCCTCAGGCAATAAACGTTAACCACACTCAGCGATTGTATACTACAAGATGTTGACCAGTTTACGACATATGTGCACTAGAGATAGCGAGTGCATATATAGAGTGAACTGGTCAAAATATCAATCGCGAGGTATACCCGTTGCTGATGTGGTTTATCACCGTTATATCACAATGTTAAATTGCAATTCTGGCGTGAAACGTCAAAAACGGAACTGTTCTCTACCTTGGAGCTTGTGTCTATTCCAACTGGCCATATTGCGCGAAACTGGCACGATTATTTTCACCTCTGGACTAATCAGATTGCAGTATTTGTGCCATCAATATACTGTTATGGTGTAATTATGTATATATGTGTAGGAAGTGCAGATTAAATCTACATTTTCTTTAGCATAAATACTTTGGTTGTTGTTTAGTGGGAAAATCTGTAGCAGAAAATAGAATAAATGCCCTACCAAGAATACCAGAAATATGCAGGACGGGATAAATCTTACTCTTATTCTTGTAAATAATTGTACAAAATCATTTCAAAGGTGATTGTAATGAATGACGATTACAGAACACGACCACATCTGCATCACCACAATATGTAATAATTAACCCAATATGTAATACTAACCCAATATATAATAACACAACCCAATATGTAATACTAACCCAATATGTAATAACACGTAACCCAATATGTAATACTAACCCAATATGTAATAACACGTAACCCAATATGTAATACTAACTCAATACGTAATAACACTTAACCCAATATGTGATACTAACCCAATATGTAATACTAACCCAATATGTAATACTAAACCAATATGTAATAACATTTAACATAATATGTAATAACACTTAACCCAATATGTAATACTAACCAAATTTAGTCATTACATATTGATGACACACACATCAACTAGTAAATGTCAACTTACGTTCCTCTGTAGTGTAAGACGCAGCTGCAGTCGTATGCTCGGCTGGTGGAACTGGCGACGCTAAGGGCATCGCAAATGCTTCTATTTCACAAATTGTGAGTTGCTGGGTCTTGTCGAAAAGCTGTACGCTGATATAGCGTCCAGGCATCGGGTCATCGCAGCCACAAATCACGGGAACCGTCTCCTCTTTCACTCGCCGGTCGTTGAGCGGTCCTCCGCAGATTGGATTTTTAGTGTGGTCGGGATTGTCTCCGACTCGGACAACTGCCCCTTTCAGACGGAAACCTTGAAAGGACAAACACGTAAATTTGTTATGCCTTCTTCCAAACAAAAACAAAAGCAAGCAAACAAACAAAACTTACGAGGAGGTTGCTCTGTTTTTTATGATGCAATCTTAAAGGTAGCTTGAATCAGTGAGTGAAATCCACTAGAAAAGTGAAACACCGTTTATTCTATATTAAAACTCCATTTTGACACAGAACTTGACAGGTCAATATTCAACTATGTAGATATGCCTCTTGATGATTATGTTCGGGACGGGTTGCATTGAATACAAAGAGACTTATGACAAGAGAAGTTTTTGACAAAGGAAAGCAAATAAAGTCTTGACCAGATTGTGAATGACGTATGATGCAGTTTTACGTATTCTAAATTGAGCTTATTTGTGTGTTAAATCTATCAACTTTAAGGTGGTGTTGCACGTAACACTTTTTTTGCTCAAAATCACGTTTTTTGCAAAGATTCACTCAGTTTTCATTAATATGTTAACCCAAGATTAAAACAATGTTTTGCTTCACCTTTTAGCACGACAAGCTGCCGTACGTTTGGTAAGAAAGAAGTGTTATTGATGAAAATTTATGTAAATCATCCGATTACCTAGTTACCTGGCGTCTTTTTTCCTCCCATTTTCAGTATTTCAAAAACATATAACTCCTCTCTGGCGGGGTCAAAGTTTTTGAAATCTTCACGTTATGTTCTTGAAATACTATGAAAAAACGACATTTTTCTTTGGCAATAAAGTTCGTACATTTTGAATAAGAGTCTTTTTAATTTTGTTTATCTCGATTTCAATTTCCTTTTACTGTCAGTCT
This sequence comes from Ptychodera flava, assembly GCA_001465055.1. Taxonomy (NCBI): domain Eukaryota; kingdom Metazoa; phylum Hemichordata; class Enteropneusta; family Ptychoderidae; genus Ptychodera; species Ptychodera flava. Next base: position 168,027 of record LD343727.1, on the reverse strand, counting down.
TTCAACCCCTGCCATTTAAGAATTAGAATAGCTAGTACAAAATAAAATTGTCGCTTTTTTCTACATTTACTTTAGTATATTTATATTCATATAGTATATTTAGTTTCAAATGACAGATTAAATTTCATAAAGTACAACCACGTTTTCGACTGAAATTACTTTTTATCATTAATATCAAAATTAATGTTTTCTACCCCAAATGTGTATCCCTTCATCCTTCGAGTAAAATATTACTTCCGTACTAAACGTCAGATTCTTTGCTTTCTTGAAAATATATGCAATTTGGCGGTTATCTGTCATCTTTGATAGAAACATTGCTTTAAAAAGGGAATGTTGGTTAAGAGCATCGACAAATAAAGTGATTGGTGGGTCATAAGACAGGGTAATCTTCACATTGAATTCGGATACATACTACAGCAGTCAGCACGGTTGGTGATTGTCACTTGATGAATGTCACGAGACACTCCGAGGTCAACTTTGAACCACGGTTCAAACTCTTTGTTGGTCATACTGCAGGAGCCTTCGCTGAGAACGCTATTCTTGTTGCCGTCAACCGCCCTGGCAGCCACGTTGGATTTCTTTGTTGAACTCTGCTCCACGACACTGCCCGCATGGATGACATCTTCGATGCTCTCGGGGAACACGCAAGCTGAAATGTGAAATGCAGAATTGTAGTTTTCCTGTCCATGATGCACTTTGAAACGCGTCACATTGTCGCAGGAAAGATTTTATACGACGCAAACTTATTATAATTGAAAATTCAGAGAAATTACGGAAAAGAGCAAGATGATTCGTATATATGATCAGAACAGAGGAAAGTTATGTTCATGTGATATATCAAAGAAATTGTAGGCCACTTTAGGATGGCTAGCGATCGAAGCAATAACACACGTGAACGCAAAGAAGCTATGGTGATTTTGGCGGGTTCAGTTTTTGAGTAGAAAATAGTATGCAAAACAGGATATATTACTTATGTAACATTTATTGACTATTTCTTTTTTTTGACGAAATAAATAAAAATGTGTGTTTACCCGCGTTAGTCCTAAGTTAAAGGGAATTTGTTCTGGAATAATGTCAAACTTTTAGAAATGAATTTATACTAGGTAGACAGAATTATAGAATAACAATAGAACTTTTATTTTTTTGTTCGTTTTTTACCTCGCCTAGTTGATCGGATTGTGTTCGAAATTGCCAGGATATTCTGAGAATAGCTTAACAGCTCTGCAAATCACAAATTTATAAAACCTAAATGTGTGGTTAGGCATTGTAAAGAAGCTGGCGACAACATACGTTCCTCCGTGGTGAAAAACTCAATTGTCGACACGTCGGGGGCTAGTGTCGGAGCAACAGTGAGTGTCCCCTCTGTCCACACCTCAACTTCACACAGTGTTAGCGCCCTCGCCGATCCCGCCAGCTGTACACTGACGAAGCGTCCATTGAGCGGATCTCCACAGGCACAGATCAGTACAATGGTTTCTTGGTTCATTTCATCCTCGGTGACTTTCGTCCCACAGAGGGCGTTTCTAGCGATGTTCCTACTGTCGCCAACACGAACTTCAGCGTCCAGTATCCTTTCGGCTGCATAGAAAACTTATAGTTAATAACTTGGCGTGTTAAGGTAGCTTGCACTTAAAAAATGAAAGAATTAATCGTTTGCTCAAATTTTCCTCATGCACACTTTCAACCATTCTCTTTCAAAATTAAGAATAAAAATCAGGGGTCACCATGCAACTTTTGGTACAAGAGAAATATATTACCCAATTTCTACCGATATTTGAAGTTCAAAATCATGGCCGCCATCCCTATATTATCTCTGTAGGGGGAGGGATAAAATTCCCGATTTTCACAAAACTAGCCTGTGAAAACGTTACTTACTCCATAAGCTTCAAAATGAGCCCCAACAAGCGGAAGTCCAAAATTGTAAAAGTTTTAGAGTCCAAATATCAGTTCACGAGGCTCATTTCTGCCGTAATACACATCGTAAATAGCACACAATACTAACTAAAACAGCGCCAATAAATGGAAAATATATTGTTCATGGTTCCAAGAATCAAAGGAGATAGTGAAATATAGTCACATATTAACGCTGAATAATTAACATCATTGCGTGATCAAGCTCCGTTGTAGTCGGATCGAAACGTCGCAACTGCTTCAAAAAGACCGTTCCAAAGTGACTATATTTCACTAGCGCCAATAAAGTTAGCATGGATTTTAATGTGATATTATATTCAACTCATGATTTCGAATACAGGGAAATCATTTCTCCAAAACGTTAACGAGCAACTCCGAAAAGTTAACGAGCAATAGCCGAAGGCTTGTATTCAACAGCATAGGAACTCGACCACATCATGCATCGAGCTTTCTATAGAGCCGTTGCCTGATATTCAACTTTAATTTGTGAACAACTATGCTATGAAACCACAGAAGTATCAACCGATTTGTAATGTGATCACTTCGTCTTGTATAACCCAACAGGTAGTTAGAACGCGCCACAGGGACAGATATTCGGACTCTCAAACTTAGTACATTTCTCTTCTGATATACCACTTGTGGGGGTTCGTTTTGAAGCTATTGGTGCAAGAAAACTTTTCACCGGCTTAGTTTTTCGAAAATCGAAAATTTTATTTTTTTCTCTCATTGAGTTAACACAGGGATGGCGGCCACTTTGAATTTTAAATATCGGTAACTCTTTGGTTATTTTTTTCTCTTGTATCAAAATTTGCATTGTGACCCCCGATTTTTATTCTTGATATAGTAAGAGAATGGCTGAAAGTTTCATTAAGGAAAGTTTGAGCACAAGTTTAAGTCGTTCGCTTTCGAGGTGCATAGTACCCTAAGTAAGATCGCAAAATATCAAGTTCCAGTCACAGCTCGATGCCTTCAACAAACGTCTTAATGCCCTATGTGCCTCGGGCACAGTTTTTCAAACACTTCACATTTTTACACCATAATATGTCTCTTTTGTGGATTCATTTTGAAGCATGTGGAGTGATTTGATTTTTTCACCGTACGCGTCTCGGCGGTTGCTGTGGAAATCAAAGATTTTATTTCCCCCATGCTGGGAATATGCTGGCCACTTAAAATTCTTGCCATCGGCGATATCCGAAACTTTGCTCAGTTAATTCTGACTTTTTATTTGAAAATTTAAAACTTTCTGTTCTAAGGCATGTATAACTTTAAACAGGCAAAATCATGCAAGATACAACGTCACCATTAAGAGAGAATTCCATTGCTTCCTCACTTTTCATTTGAAATTGCTCATTCTTTAAGCTCTTTGTTTTGTTCTTTTTTTGGGGAGGGTAATATTCTTGATACAGCCATCAGGTTTGTTTATCCCTTTAAGTGTTTGCACTTACCACAACAATCTTGTCTATTTGTAATAGTGACCTGGTAGACATCCCGACTGTCGCCTAGATCGACAGACCACCACGGGTCGCTCTCTGAGCCAGTCTTACTGCACGATTTCTCTTTGTAGTTGCTGTTTTTGTCGCCATCAACAGCTCTCGAGGCGGTGGCTTTACCAGCATCTGAAATCTGCGAGGCCTGCTTACCAGCAGCAACATTGATGAGATTCGGAGGTACGACACACTCTGTATGAGACATAAAGATAGTTTATAAATGCATTCTCTGCATAACGTCTTTAAAATAACAGATGATGGAAATTAGCCACATGTGGGAAACTCACACCCACCTATTTTTGCTCCTGGTAAATATTCCTTGTGCAAAATCGTGTGACGTTTCACTTCGTGTATCCCGTAGTAAGACAGGGAGACGTATTTGCATCGTTCACCAAATATACGTATGCAAATGATGACGTCACAAACATTCAGGTAAAATGCGTCTCGGGGACAGATATTCTTGACTCTAAATTTTATAATACTTTTCTGCTCTATCGCTTGTTGGGGCTCATTTTTAAAATCTTGGAGTAAAAAACAATTTTCAGCGTCCAATCTCTCTGACAATAGAAAGTTTCATTTTTCCTTATAGAGTTAACACAGGGATGGTAGCCATTTTGAATTTCAGGTATCGCTAAGTATTATGTGATTTATTTTTCTTGTTCCAAAATATGCACGATGACCTCCGATTTTTATACTTGATTTTGAAAGGGAATTGTTGAAAGTTTCATTCAGGATAGTTTTGGAAAAAGTGTGAGTATTTCGCTTTCGAGGCGTATACTGCCTTAATTGCCCCGTGTATTTGTAAACTACTGTTTAAGGTGAACTTCTTATAAAAACTACGCAAAATATGGTACAGCCTCTAAAGACCATTGGGTAGTGCAGCATGTATACGTCAATAAGCTTCATAAAATTGATAATATCAAAATTTTACGAGAATAATATCAACATTTTGTGTATCATGCTAAGCCTGGACATTCATAATTCATAATAACATGAAATATGCGTTAACATGATAATAAGTGACCAATTTGCATTCTACCGCCACCTGCCTTAAAGTGACACAATTCACTTTTAATCAATCACATTACAAATTTTCATCATTTCCCCCCCGCAATTCAAACACTTTCATTCATTGAATAAAATGGCATGTCCACCAAAAACGTTTCAAATTGTTGTCCTTGTTTAAAATATATATCTCATCAAAGAAAATGATGAACTTTGAGTTCAGAACTGTTTGGTTTGCCAATGAGAACAAATTTGCTCAAAGACACACAGTCATAGACATGATACAGAAACATAGATTTGACACAGTGTATAACAAAGGCGCTGTACCGTAGGCTACAACCACGCGTCAGTAAAAAATGTGAGCGTTTCTGCTTCATACTGATGTCAATTATGCAAATACGTACCTTCCGGTTTCTCGGTAGCCACGGCTATTCCTCCAACGCTGACCTCACATAATGTCAAGGATCGTGTAATTCCCGGAAGATGGACACTCACGTAGCGACCATTGATCGGTTCCCCGCATGCGCAGATAATTTCGATATTCTCGTTCGCTATATCACTCTCAGTCACTTGTGCTCCACAAACATCGTTGTCATCGAGATTTGGACTGTTTCCAACACGTACTTCAGCACCCACTAGATCCTCAGCTGCAAAATTGAAAAAAACCCCAAAAACTGATTGTTCACGCGAATGTTGACGAAATAAGTAAATTTTGGCGACCGTGTGAAAGATGTCAAATCAAACGATTTGTAAATTGATTTCTCAATCAAGAAATTCATCGTCAGTATAAATTAAAATTCGATATATGTAGACTAAATAATTGAATGTCATTACATAATAATTATGTTGAATAATCGAACATGAGTTCTCCCTCCCCTCCCTTCCCCCCTCTGTCATTTAGTTGGCTACTCACAGCAGCAGTCTTGTCTGTTCGTAATGGTGACTTTGTAGACATTTGTAGACCTGCCAATATCGACCATCCACCACGGATCTCTCTCTTCAAGCGTTCTCGAACATGACTTGCCCGTTGACATATTACTGTCGGCATTGCCGTCGATCGCCTTCTTTGGTTTGCCGCCGCCTCTGACGGAACTTTGACTTGCCTCGCCACCAACGGCGAAATTGTCCATGTCGTCGGGTACGATGCAGGCTGCAAGAGGAGGCAATACATATTACATCCAAACATTTTACTTAAATGGGCAATATACTTATTTGTTTGTGGGAATCAGAGCCCGGCGTATTCATTCTTTTGATGTAGTGATTTACTCAGATATAAACTAATATATAGTGACTTGTCTGATAGCATTCAAGCTTTGTTTTGAAAAGTCCTGGGGGAATACTTAAGATGGAATATGCTTTGGGGACATATTATTCAGACGCTCAAAGTCTTGCAGTACTTTTCTGGCCACTCATTTAAACGATTATAGAGTATCCCCATAGAGTTAACACAGGAATGGCAGCAATTTTGGATTTCAAAAACGGTAAAAGTTTGGTAATTTGTTTCTCTAGTACAAAAAAATTGCCCAGTGACCCCTGATTTTTATTTCTTATTTGATAAGAGAATGACTGACAATTTCTTTGAGAAAACTTTGGGCCAAATTGTAAGTCTTTCACATACTATAATAACGGAAAATAATAAAGTTAATTTTAGCATCAATTTTCTCGTTTTTAGTTACAAATTTTTTTTTAAATTTTTAATAGGTTCGGTGGACCATAAAAATGTACATGTTTTTGAAAATATGACATAATTTTTATATGAATCTTTTTGGACCAATTTTAATTTTTTCGTCGATGCATATTTGTTTTCTGAAAGTGTTTGTATCGTACCTTTGGTCTAAGGATGCTTAATTATTAGTTTAGGAAGATTTGCTTCTTTACTTTCTCATGCGCATATTTATTTCAACCACCCCTTTATGAAATGTTGTTGCTAAAAGGCTGTTCGAGTATTCTTTCCATTAAGTTTTCTGGTGCCATGCACAGGTTCAGTCTTTACCGAATCTATTACAGAATTATTTACAAATTTTATTCTACACGGTAAAATATTTCTGGCACGTGTTTGAGAATAATTATTGTTGCCTTTCGGATATATAAACTGGTTTGTACAGGTAGCTTTTTAATATTATTTTCGTGAATAACTGTTACCATTCTATATCTATATATGTACTTTCTGATGAAATACAGATTTAATATTTGAATTAAACATTTCACTTTAGTGTTAATCGTTTTGAGTGCTGTAATTTTTCCAACCAAAATTTCAGTGTAACATTTACCAATCTTTATGAATTTTCTCTAATTTTTTGATAATTTTGGATAAAATGGACATAACATTTCACTTGCTGCAATGACCAAATTTTGACAAATTTTTCAGAAGAATCTGAAAAAAATTGTCTAGATATGAAAAAAGTTGCTGGCTATTATTAAGCCAACAAAAGTTGACTCTGGCACTCAAAGGGTTAACATAAAAGAACGTGGACGTGTGTATAGATATATTTTGACTTATTCAAAATTCAAACCTGATGCTGAAACCGTTGCCTTGTTTACCTTCTGTGGTGACCTCTGGGGTCACAATGACAAATTCTTCAGTCGTTATGCTTGGCGCGGCAGTAATAATGACGACGGGTTCGGTCGCTTCCTCGGTAGGGACAACCGGCTCTTCGGTAGGAACCATTGGTTCCGCTGTTGTGGCCACAACAGGCGCTGAT
>LD343727.1:132709-150328 GCA_001465055.1 Ptychodera flava | reverse complement strand
GGAACGACTGAACAACGCCGAAATCATCAGTACTGTCTAAAACCAACACTTTTTCATCGAATTCACCATTTTCGCAATCGACCCTTGGCTCTGAATGAAAAGTTGTTTGAATTAGTTTTTCTCATAGTTTCCAGAATGATCGTTAGGCGTTTCATCGATTGTCGAGCTAAAACACCTGCAAAGAACACGCAATGCTATACATGTATGATCATTGGCAGTGTCTCTATCGTGCTATACGCCAAGCTTCCTCTATCATACGCTGACATGAATTGATATGAAAACCGAGACCAAAAAAATACCAAAAATTGCGGCAAAATCTCTCTTTAAAATTTTTTAACACAAGGTTATTACGCTACACTTGTTCAACGCGTAATTTGAGGTAGCATGCATCTCAGGGACAGACATTCTGATTCTCAAATATTCATAATGCTTATTAACACGATTGGAACTATTTTGGGATAATTGGATCTTCATATTTTTCAAATTTCTAAAAAATCTTAGGTGCCCTATGGCTGAATGTCTCAATATTACAAATTACTCATAAAATATTGTGTAACTTTAAAAGAAAAGCAGATTAGCTTACATTGGCAAATTTTAAAGACATTACTTCACCATCCAATAATCCCAAATTATTTTCAATCACGTTTATTAAATCTACCTCTTGTACTGTCTCATTTTGAAGCTCTTGGAGAATTAAACTCTTCACCGTTTTATTTTTGAGAAAAAGCAAAAACAAAATCCCTTACAGTTAACACAGGACCTGCAGCCATTTATAAATGTTGAAGATATCTTAAACTTATTGAAATTTGTCACCATAGAGCCAAAATTTGTACGGTGAACTCAAATTTTATTCTTGATTATGAAAGGATGTGGTTGAATTTTTCTAAAGGAAACCGTAAACAAAAAATTGGGTCTTTCAATTTCCAGTCGCATTCTATCTTGAGGAGAAACTTTCGCTAATATATATATATATATATATATATATATATATATATATATATATATATATATATATATATATATATATATATATATATATATAAGAAGGTAATGAGACTGCCCGAATTTCAAAAGGCTGCAGATATGAAAATTAGAAATACAGTAGCAGACTTGGTCTTCCAGAAGAAACAAAACAGTTCGAGAGTGCTGCACTAGATATTTCAAATACCGATATGCTCAATAAGTTTTGAATGGCACTATGCCACAACGTCTACTTACGACAAACAGCGTCGGCATCACTGACGTCAACTTCCATTAAATCCGATGACGTGAAGGAAGCCCATGTGACCAAATCTCCACAGCCATTGTCACAGCCACGATTTTCAGCAAAGCGCTGAGAAGATAATTGATATATAGGATAAACAATATACAGAATTAATGAAAAAAAACATACATAAAAAGTACTTAAATAAATAAGTAAATAAGTAACCAATATTAAATAAATAAATACGCAATAAATAATAAATAAATAAATAAATAAATAAATAAATAAATAAATAAATAAATAAAAACAAAAAATAAATATATAAATAAATAAATAACTGTGGATGGACTCAAAAAAGACAGTTTCATTATTTACGATATAATAACTTTTTGAGATTATGGTCTCTGTTAAAATACTATTTTTTGTCATATTGTATTTACAGGTGTACAAGCAAAACGTGACTCGGGGATAAATGATGTGTCCAGAAGGCAAATACTTGATCGAAAGCAGGATAAGACCTTAATCTGCATCTAGCTTCTTTTTGAGAACTTTGACGGAACTGGTTCTCCGTGGTAAATCAATATGCGAACCCTGTACATGTAGTTTAACGAAAAATTCAGGTGACCTCCCATACCGGATTAAGTGGATAAGCATTTCAAGGCTCGCAGTGTAAAAATTGGATGCGTCATTTTTCACATTGTATATTGAAGTGAGACGTTCTTAACACGAGTATAGTACCTCGATATCTGAAGCCAGTAATACTTCACTCCACATGTTGAATTCAGACAAGTCCCCTGTGTAAGAATAAGCTCTGTTGTAGGTACCAGTGGTCATCTGTCTCTGTCCGATGACAAGTTTTCCGCCACCACGAAGCATCTTATTCACTGACAAATTTGATTGGCTAAACGCACGCCCGCCATCTCTGTAGAACTCGTGTTGTCCACCATCGCTTGCCCACGTGACGCACACGTGATGCCAGATGCCATAAGTCACAGAAATACTGGATGAGGTTCCCCAAACGTTCTTAATGCAGGCCCTAAGATTGCTCGCCGTCTGCACAATTATGCTGCCCGGGTTGTCCCCACTTGCAAAGTAGCTAAATATTGCACGAGCTTGTCCTGTGGCATCATTGGTTCTCATCCACCAGCAGGCAGTGAAAGACCAGAAATCGAGAAAATCTTCTGGTGCTGTAGCATAAGTGAACTCAGCGGTACTGTCAAACGACAGGGTCATATTTGTGTAGGGTCCAGCTTCACAAACCAATTCTTCTTCCTCTGTTTCATAAAAACAATGATACCCGTGAACAAAAGTAAACTCATCATATGAATAGAGAAAAACAGAAGTATAACTGCTCATTTTTTACGCGGAACGGTTTGTGCGAACGAACGGGGAACGATTAATCAGAAGGATTAATTTTGTAATATCGCCCAACGACACAATAAAATTTTAGTCTTTTCATTTTAGTTTTAAGACTAACCAAGAGTAGCCCTGCACGTATTGTTTTAAAAACCGCCTTAGTCATTAGCAATGACCGGACGTCGAATCTTGGCTGCCATGCTCTTTGTTGATTTATGGTTTAATTCCGTTTGTCGTTGTACTTTGACGTGAGCGACCTCCCCCCCTTTGTTTTTGCCGACTCATCTGCATTAATTATAGATGCATAATAAAGTCATAGCAATATGCAGATTGGGAAATGTTTTGAAATGTACTCTTCTCAATACAGAAGCGCACTTCTTCGCATTTCTTTACTTTGCATTTGACACTTGTACTTCTTTGCTTAAACACTAAGATGCATGTAGACACTGTGAGACTTTAATGTACTGACTTAAGTGAGAATCCCAGTCTGTTTCACTTTGGTGAATCACGTCTTTAGAGACGCTTTGGAGACCGTTCGAAGACCTGAAAGAGACCACTGACGAACTTGACCGAAACATTATTGTTAGACTGCTCTATTTATCGAAGCTTTACCGTTTGACTTGTGTGTTACTAAGTTTATGAAGTACGGCGTCTTAGAGTATTAATGTGTACATGTTGCTGTCTCTGCTGGTTCAACATTCCACCCCAGAGTGAATGTACCAAGACACCCTATACCCCTTTCCCCCACTCGGCTACTTGAAATATTTGATGGGATCGGCGGTATTGCCTCAAGCCAGAGCCTTCACCGTTATATATGGGCTTAGCCACCCACACAGTGCTACTTCCCTGGAGGACGTATGCTTGCTCAGCAAATTTTCAACTATTCCCTTTGAAAACTACAACAAATAAAAAAGTGGAACATCTAGGTCCATTTCGCAGCACAAAGAACATAATAACTCTTACAGCTCTCTCCTCAAGGAATATATAAATATGATGCTTCACAATACAGTAATGTTTGTTGCTTCCTTGTCTTTCAAAATAAAATGCTTCCCTTACCACATTGTAAACCATGGTCTGCCACCGTAATTGACGCGGTGTCATCAGATCTGAAGAAGGACCACCACACTATGTCACCACAGATGTATCCACACGGCTCTGTGTACATTTCCTGTGTACGGGACGGAGAAAAAAGAGATACATATATCGATTAATTGATTCGTAACGATCGATCTTTAGCATTTAATCGATGATTAATTAATTTTAAACCAAGCCTTTCATTATTTGTGTCTTTGACAACCCATTGATTCAATGATTGTTTGGACGGCATATTCAAAGTATGAATTCAAAGACTCTAAAAACATTTGAGTGTTGTGGAAAGTCGTCTAACGTCAATACACTTGATGTGGCATATGGACTACTATGATTTATAACGCATGTTCAAGGGCAAAAATAGTTCAACTTTTGACAAACTTTAACCTGAGGTGCTTTTCCATGTAAACACGATTTTCTAACATATATATTAAACGACATAAAATTTAACGCGGAAAATAAATTTTCGTAACTGCGCTCCCACACTACTATATGACGTGTTTTGCCTCTCGCGCATTAGTTCTATTTTCTCTGCTCTTGTAGCTTCATAAATCACCGGGCTTTTATTTTCTATGAATCTCCTCCAATTCGGCAAAGTCTAAAAAAAGCCTTGTACTCTCCATTAACTGTTTTGCCTTTCTTAACTTGCAACGTGTGCTTGAGAATGAACGTTTTCCATTTGCTCCATACTTGTTCGCGCACGCGTCATCCGTCCCCTCGCCAAGGATTTGCGTACAAACACCTTTTTACATGGACAGCTTTTTCGTACTTTTCAGTTTACAAAGATAGCTTATTAACTAACGTGTAATTTTAAGTAAAGCTAACCATACTTTCTGCATCACAAGTAACCCGGATGTCAACTTTGTGACGAAGGTCCCTTAAAGCCACAGGCTTCAAAACAAGCATCAGCGTTAATATCTATAAATCTATATATATCTATATATCCATATCTATCTATCTATCTACCTATCTATCTATCTATTATCTATCTATCTATCTATCTATCTATCTATCTATCTATCTATCTATCTATCTATCTATTTGTCTATATATATCGAATATATGATCTAAAACCAAAAACAAGCAAGCGTTACCTCAATTTCAGTACTGCTGAGAACTTTACTCCAGATGTTAAATTTGGTGATCTCTCCATTAAACGAATACACAGTGTTAAATCCGCCTCCAGGAGTGCTTTGATATTGGCCTATTATTAAGGTACCACCTCCATTTATCTCAACGTTGGTACGGAGATTGACTCCCGAGAGTCTCATATTGGCATCTTTGTAGTATTGGTAGGCTCCCCCGGCTGACGTCCATGTTTGACAGATGTGAAACCAAAGTCCATAGTTGATAGCCACTCCACTGGCTGTGGCAGCACCATTGTTAACGCCAAGCTTTACACTATTTGGGTTGAGTAGGTAGATGCCACCCGTGTTAACGTTGGATGTGGTGTACGTGAAGAGGTAATAATTGGTACTTGTCGCCGTAGTCTTCACCCACATGCATGCAGAGAACTTTGACAGGTTTGGTATACTCTGTCTGAACGTTGCATAGCTGAACTGTGATGTTGTACTTTCAAGAGTCCACTTCTTGTCGTCAAATTCACCCTCACCACATTCGGTCACTCTATCCTCTATAAAGACAACGTCACAATTGTCATAACGACGATAATATATGATATGGATATCTTATTTAATGATAATTCAATAAACAAAGTCAGTATAACTGTGGGATTTATTGTGCTTAGGGTGTCAGGGTTAAGAAAATGACTTACACTTTTACAGATATTTACCGGTATAAGATAACACATTATATCTCAAAGTAATTTTTAAGTGCAGTAGTCCCTGTCCAACGCTGAAGACTTGTCATCTCGAAATGGGTTCAAATTGTCAGGTATTTACAATCTCTCGGATTTGCGCATTTTTAGTTTTCTACCAATAAAAGTGAGAAGGAGGTGGCAAACATGACTTTTGTCATCGATAGACAATTATCCAAGTTTCTCCTCAATACAAAACTGTCTGTATATCGAACACACTGGATGCTACTGGTAAATATACAGTATGTCCTTCTCCTCCAATAAGATTGTATGAAAGTTGTCCCAAGCCAACGCTGACTCCATCTCGAGGCGACTGCTTTGGAAAATAAAAAACAAACAAAAGCAAAAACAAAAATAGGCACAAAATACTTCAACCACTCCATCAATAATGATATAGTTAATATTGTTCTGCTAAAACAAGTTCCAAAGTTGCTATAAAACAGCGCATATGCAAACGTGCTCATTTGTCAAACCTTTTACTTACCACACACAGCATCAGCATCACTTACGTCAACTTCAGTCAAATCAGATGAAGTGAAGGAAGACCACGTGATCAGATCTCCGCAACCATTTTCACAGCCACGATTTTCAGCAAAACCCTGAAATTTAATATATATGAGAGAGAGAGAGAGATTAAACCTCTGGCAATCGTATATAGCTATCAGAGATACATCTTTTAAAGAGATATTAAAGACTTCGTGAGCTTTTAAAACATACAATGCGAAGTTATACAGTTGAATGTCTGTAGCAGAAAGAACTTTTTTGTTTCAAAAGATGTTAAATCAAATCTTAGCAACCTGGCTTGTATTTTCCTGATTCTCGTCAAATTCAGATATCTCCCAAAAACCATTCAAGTTATACAGTTCAGAAAGTGCATCATTTTTCATTATTTTTGAATGTGTGCCTGAATGTAGTCTGTTCACTTTTACCTTCGTTACTTACCTCGATCTCTGAAGCCAGTAGTACTTCACTCCACATGTTGAATTCAGACAAGTCCCCTGTGTACGAATAAGCTCTGTTGTAGGTACCAGTGGTCATCTGTCTCTGTCCGATGATAAGTTTTCCGCCACCACGAAGCATCTTATTCACTGACAAATTTGATTGGCTGAACACACGCCCGCCATCTCTGTAGAACTCGTGTTGTCCACCGTCGCTTGCCCATGTGACACAAACGTGATGCCACATACCGTAAGTCACAGAAACGCCGGATGAGGTTCCCCAAACGTTCTTAATGCAGGCCCTCAGATTGCTCGCCGTCTGCACAATTATGCTGCCCGGGTTGTCTCCACTTGCAAAGTAGCTAAAGATTGCACGAGCTTGACCTGTTGCATCATTGGTTCTCATCCACCAGCAGGCAGTGAAAGACCAGAAATCGAGAAAATCTTCCGGTGCTGTGGCATAGGTGAACTCAGCGGTACTGTCAAACGACAGGGTCTGGTCTGTGTACGGTCCAGCTTCACAAACTAATTCTTCTTCCTCTGTTCAAAAAAAGTGACGATGACCATGAACGAAATGAACAAAGAAATACAGGAAAAAACTTCGAAAATAAGACTACAAATGTTACAAACGGAAAAGTTTCTCTTAGTCACGTTTCGCTATAGGGGAATGGTTGATCGAAAATATAGATATGAGAAAGGAAACTTACTTAAGTCAATGCATGTGAAGATTTTAATATTTGAGTGCAAATTGTAATTTAAAATAAATAATTTAGTGTTACTTTGGTCTTATTTGAACCAGTCGCATGCACTTTCACACCGTACACAACACGATTATTCAAAACAGAAGCAAGGACTCACTTATTGATATAATTTAACTAGGCAAAATATCGTACACATTAAAGTAAAAATTAATGGTTGAGAAAATAATATGTAAGCTTAACCTCTCGTACGCCTGATAACTTGGTTTCCGTTGTTCATTGAAATTTGCAACATTTCACTATTATAGTAAATCAAGGTAAATTTCATTTTCACTCGCAGAACGATGCACACACAAAATCTTACAGCTGTCTCCGCAACAAACACAGATATATATATATATATATATATATATATATATATATATATATATGTATATATACACATACAAACACACACACACGTATAATATATATATATATATATATATATATATATATATATATATATATATATATATATATATATATATATTTATATATAATCCCATGGTATTTTTCTCTGTTTGACGTCATCGTATACGAGTGATTTTCGCGGAGCCATACAACTTCGAGCCGAAGGCGAGAAGTTGTGCGGCTCCGCGAAAAGCACGAGTATACGATGACGTCAAACAGAGAAAAATACCATGGGATTATATATTTATCACATGAACAGTCTTCTTATTTTTTTCTGACGTGAATGGATCAAAATTATCATAACAAATTGCATGAATTTCGTCGCGATTTGAGTTTTACTTACGCGGATTACTTTCATTTAAAGAGTAAAGCGGCCCGTCACCCAGGAGATACTTTCATTCATAAATCCCATCAAGCTGAAATTTGCTACATGAAATGGTATCTCCACCAACCAGACATACGGATTCTGTCACGTGAACCTGTCAATCATTGTCTCGCGCTGTACCGATGCCAAGGCAAGTCGGCCATCGG
This sequence comes from Ptychodera flava, assembly GCA_001465055.1. Taxonomy (NCBI): domain Eukaryota; kingdom Metazoa; phylum Hemichordata; class Enteropneusta; family Ptychoderidae; genus Ptychodera; species Ptychodera flava. Next base: position 142,243 of record LD343727.1, on the reverse strand, counting down.
TACGGTGGACAAACCTTTCATCGTGCTAGCGACGGATAGCCATAGTATTCAGAGTTATTCAGAATATTTACAAATAGATTTATGAAGTAAATCAATGCAACGACACGATCGAAACAGTATTCTCATTCTCAGAGATTCCGTGGCTTTTCAAAACATCGCACAAGTTTACGACCGTGGCGAGCGCGAAAGATTCCGTTCGATGACACACAGAGTAGCCTATACCTCATTCACGATCCCACAACGCTGCCGTCACCGGTCTCTGCTATGCAGGTGTCAACTCGTTAATTCCGATCTCGGTCGTCAATGTTTTCGTCTTAAGGACTTTGATGTTTGCAGTGACATATATCTCACCCGTAGATACATCCTAATTTTACTTGACGGAAACTCTGTTTTGAGTGTTGCTGAGTCAACTTTCGTAGTACATTGGATTCCACAGCGCTGCAATGCATACTGATGTCTTCTCGCTAGCGCTACAGCCTTACGCCGCCGCGCTACAGGTTTGATTCCGGGCAAGAATTTACGGAATTTTTTGTATGACGAAGGAAATTTATCGTTGTTAGTCGAATGACTTTTTGCTTGTGCCTGTATGTCGCTTTCCCGAAGATCATACTGTACCACGTCTCATTTATTCAGTTCAACTTCCGTTGAGGTGTAGATTTCAGGTTTATCGCCAACCTGGATCGCCAGGTACGACGTCCACATTGAGCCTTACGAGGCGACTCGACTGGATCGGCGGTATCCCCATTCGATTCTCGGGAACAGCTATAGTTTTAGCGACTCAAAATTTCACTGGACATGCTTCTATGTTTCCATGTGTGGATTTATCGGGTCACCTTTTTTGTAAAAATGTCATGAGAGTACGGCATCGATCACGACAAATCGGTCTATGTTCACGTCGCGACCCGCATGTATGAACGGTACCATGCAAAAGAAAAAAGTTCCGGTTGATGACGTACAACAGGGGTAATTCGGATTTCTTATCCGTCCTGTTCTACGTCACACAGGTGGGAATTCGGGCCAGTTCATGTGATAAATATATATATATATATATATATATATATATATATATATTATATATATATATATATATATATATATATATATATATATATATATATATATATTGACAGGATAGGTAAAGCAGCTCCAACTCTAGGACACAGTGTTCTTCACTACAAACTAAATTTTATTGTCCGACGTTTCGTGGGCTTAATCCCACTTCATCAGGGTTAAAAACTGAAATAAACGGATAACAGACTATAAAGCATGTGAAAGAAAATACAGGAAGCTAAAACATTGAAACGAACTTGAAAACTGAAACTCTAAAAAAAGTACTTTTAGTGGTAACTGGACCTCGGACTCAACAGGAGGATCTCTACTACACAAAGAGTTGTGGAACAACGCAAGAGTGTACTCACTTGTTGACTGTCAAGATGGAAATGACACTGAACCAACCAGAGTAGAGGTTGAAATGCATTGGGTGATTGACTCCTACAAGCTGATTTGCATAGTTTGAATGCGATGTACATCACATGCAGACGTAAGAAATGTGCAATACGGTGTACAATACAAATGAACAAACAATGTCTTAGAAAATGAAGAGACTATATATATATATATATATATATATATATATATATATATATATATATATATATATATATATATATAGTCAGAAGTAGTCATACAGTTTAAATTCACTCGGACGGAAATACGTACAGCAATAGTCTAAAGTAACGTCCTGCAAATGCAGAGAGTGGATCATTATGTGTTCTCTAAGATAGTGTCAGATGCATGATGAAGATAAGACATCAGTAGGATTAGTTTATACTAATTAACATGTAGCAAAGAATGAACATCATCAAAAGCTCAATAAGTGTTCACCAGTTATTTACCAAGGCGACTGTTTCGGGGATTTGAAAAATATACAGTCAACTGCCTTTGCTCCCCCCATGTAGTACTGATCAGATACCACCACACCTGAAGTTATTCGGAGTCTGATGTCTTTAGGTGTTGTATTTGATTTTTCAAAAAGAAGAGGATATCTTGACATAGCTTTATGAAACTGTCTGATGATTTCATGTTGTTCTCCTCCTTGATACAGCATCCTGTTGTACAGGCTGGCAACTTCCGGAAGAAAGCCTTCTATCAGAAGTGTTGCACGAGCAATGCGGAGATATTCTGACAACACAGTGCCATAAAAGATGTATTAAGTGATGTTACTTTCGCGATCTGGCATATTCACAATGAAAAACTTGAAATCGTCGCGCTTGTCATAGAGTTTGTCAAAATATTCCATCCACTATGGATATGTCCATTTCAAGAAATGTAGCATGTTGCCCATTATCTTCACATTTCAACTTGAGCTTTGCAGGATAAATTTGCTCGTGCGATGGACAAAACTCTCCACCATCATTTAGGAGACATATGACATCGATGAATCATGCACATCCATGAAATTTGCGAGCACGAGCTATATCAGTAAGAATGAGTTTGACATGAATCTTTACTCATGTCTGTGTAAGTATAAATTTCCCAAGAATGGCACTGGGTCAATACCCATAAGAATGCCTTTGGTTTGTAAAAGCACTCTGTTACCTGGAAATATCTGGAAATAGCTTTCTAATATGAAATGTTCTATGGCAGATTTTAATAATGTTTGAGCAAAAACAAGAGCTTTGTTTATCGTTGCGCAAAAACGCCTTCTAAGATGAGAAATCAATATACCGTTTAGTTTCACCCTCAAATACAAAGTCAATTTCATCATACAACTCTTTCAGTAGATCCTTATGTTCAATTTTGGTGTATAGTGTGCTGAAGTCCAATGTCGACATGCATTTGGCTTTTTTTTCTAGTTTTGATGAGAGAGAGAGAGAGAGAGAGAGAGAGAGAGAGAGAGAGAGAGAGAGATGAGGAGCAGAGAGCAGAATGTTCACACTAGAGTAAGTGGTAATTCCATATTCCTCAACTTAAAATGCTTCCCTTACCGCATTGTAAATCATGGTCTTCCACCGTAATTGACGCGGTGTCATCAGATCTGAAGAAGGACCACCACACTATGTCACCACAGATGTATCCACACGGCTCTGTGTACATTTCCTGTTTGAAGGATAAAGTAATAGCGATATTCAATTGTTTGATTCGTAGCAGTCTATCATTGACAATTAATCGATGATTAAGTTATAATTATTCAATGATTTCATTTCTTTGTCCCTGTCGTCCCATTGTGTTGATGGTGGCTATGAACAGCATATTCAAAGTATGAATCCACAGTATGTTAACACATTTGAGTGTTGTTGCAAGGCTGTCTAAAGCCAATACACTTGCTACGACACATTAGCAACAATTAAGTCGTTGTTCAAGGCCAAAAAATAGTGCAACTTTGAGAAATTGTAATCAGAGGTGCCTTTTCAGGTAAAGATGCTTTTCTAACATATTTTGAACAATATAACTTTGGCGGAGAAAGTAAATGATAATACTCTCCCATACTACGACCACAAACAATTATACTCCCGCCAATGAGCTTTTTCTTCGCTCCTCCTACATCAGTCCCTGTACGCAAACTCAACCATACTCTCCATCAACCGTTTTGTCTTTCTTAAATCGCCGATTTAGTTAGATCTTGAAAGTCTCAATCCATTGATTAGGAATAGTATTTGTCCAACCGCCTCTTACCCGTCAATCTACCAAGATTTCGCTTAAAACATCTTTTTACACGAACATCTATTCTAGTTTTGCCCTTGATGACAAATAATTAAGAAAAACCCTGTTCCAGATTAATTATGTTAAAATACACGGTGTGCTTTGCCACTTTAAAGTACGATTCATGTAATCTCTGCAAATAAGTAACCCGGATGTCAGTTTTTTGCAAAAAGAAATGAATTGCTAATATCACATATAAGAATCAGCTTTAACCTAAAATAAACCTTATATACTAAAAATACAAAACCAAGCCTTGCCTCAATTTCAGTACTGCTGAGAACTTTACTCCAGATGTTAAATTTGGTGATCTCTCCATTAAACGAATACACTGTGTTAAATCCGCCTCCAGGAGTGCTTTGATATTGGCCGATTATCAAGGTACCACCTCCATTTATTTCAACGTTGGTACGGAGATTTGCTCCTGAGAGTCTCATATTGGCGTCTTTGTAGTATTGGTAAGCTCCACCAGCTGACGTCCATGTTTGGCAGATGTGAAACCAAAGTCCATAGTTGATGGCCACTCCACTGGCTGTGGCAGCACCATTGTTAACGCCAAGCTTTACACTGTTTGGGTTGAGGAGGTAGATGCCACCCGTGTTAACGTTGGATGTGGTGTACGTGAAGAGGTAATAATTGGCACTTGTCGCCGTAGTCTTCACCCACATGCATGCAGAGAACTTTGACAGGTTTGGTATACTCTGCCTGAACGTTGCATAGCTGAACTGTGATGTTGTACTTTCAAGAGTCCACTTCTTATCGTCAAATTCACCATCACCACATTCGGTCACTCTATCCTCTACAAAAAGGAGACCATAATAAATGTGTTTTATATATGCGATTCTCTAATTAGGAAAATAAATCAGTAAAACACAACATTTCGGAAAGAAGTATCTTGTGTCAGGCAGCAGATACTTATTATTTAAATAATTAATCGTCGCGAATTAGAAATATGATAATTGACTTGTGTCTCGAAATAATGGTAGTTGTCATTTTCCAGTTGACCTTTGTCGAAATTGCACTTTGTTTGAAAGTATTTCTGCAACTACTTTTAATTTTTGTCATTCAGTAAATAACTGTCCTAGATTCTTCCCCCTAGTAGCAGAGTTTGTCCCTAATTGAATACAGTGTGTTAAAGTTGCAATACAGCAGCGCATATGCAAATATGCTATGGTATAAAATGTTTGTACTCACTACACACAGCATCCGCATCACTGACGTCAACTTCAGTCAAGTCAGATGAAGTGAAGGAAGACCATGTGATCAAATCTCCACAACCATTTTCACAGCCTCGGTTTTCAGCAAAACCCTAAAATTTAGTATATCAGAGAGAGAGAGAGAGAGAGAGAGAGAGAGAGAGAGGTGTCAAACCTCCGGTAATATTACATTGATACTGAGGTACATCATCTACAGAGAGATCAAATATTTCGTGAGCATTTAAGCATTCTATTTGAATTTCCTAAGCAGAAATTTTTGTTTCCGAAGATTACCAAATCTTACCAACCTGGCTTTTACTGGTCCGACATTCATAAAATTGACAGTACTTACAAAACCATACAAAGAATCATGTTTGGTTTTTTTGAATGTATATTATGAACGAAAGTGTGTCAACGTCGTCTGCCTTCGTTATTACCTCGATATCTGAAGTCAGTAATACTTCACTCCACATATTGAATTCAGACAAGTCCCCTGTGTAAGAATAGGCTCTGTTGTAGGTACCAGTGGTCATCTGTCTCTGACCGATGACAAGTTTTCCGCCACCACGAAGCATCTTATTCACTGACAAATTTGATTGGCTGAACGCACGCCCTCCATCTCTGTAGAACTCGTGTTGTCCACCGTCGCTTGCCCATGTGACACACACGTGATGCCACATACCGTAAGTCACAGAAACGCCGGATGAGGTTCCCCAGACGTTCTTAATGCACGCCCTCAGATTGCTTGCCGTCTGCACAATTATGCTGCCCGGGTTGTCTCCACTTGCAAAGTAGCTAAAGATTGCACGAGCTTGACCTGTGGCATCATTGGTCCTCATCCACCAGCAGGCAGTGAAAGACCAGAAATCGAGAAAATCTTCTGGTGCTGTAGCATAGGTGTACTCGGCAGTACTGTCAAACGACAGGGTCTTGTCTGTGTACGGTCCAGCTTCACAAACTAATTCTTCTTCCTCTGTTCAAGTGAAATAACAAATTTAAAAAAATTAGGAAATGTTTTCTAAGGCAGGGGAATTTGAAAGTTTTTTAGCCACAGGGCACGGGGAGCTTCAAAAATTCACAATGGGGAGGGGAAACAGGCACCAAAATGTCGGGAGTGGGTAAAAGTGAAGTTTGACAGCGGAAGGGTAAGTCGAAAAATTTTCAATTCGAGGGCAAATTATGAATAGCTTCCCTCTTAACTTAAAATTAATCATTTCACATAACCTGTCATGTACAATATATCTTATCAAAGTAAGGACGCCTTGAAAAGTGCATTTTTCGTTGGCTGCATCTTCTGTAAAGATGTTCAGTAGTGATACAAATGGTAAATCTCACGCACGAGTTTCAGAAGCATGTATACAGAGTCACTGTGCGGTGGTCATGAGATCGTAATGATTTGCATCCAATTCACAGTTATCTATATAAAACATAGGCTTGTAAATACTCCCACTCCGCTCAATCTTCTCATATACCAGACGAATATTTTCATATGTCGAAAAATTCTCAAGTTGATTTCATGACTGGATGTCGTGACGGTCATACTGTTTGAAAGAGTTACGGAACGCTAAACTGCAATTAAGGGACCTGACACAACGAAAAAGTTCATCAAAGTTAATTACGAATTGAAAATAAAAAAGAAAAGTGTTGAACATTAGAATCATGAGATGAAATATCTAAAAGAAACGCGGGAGTCCACGTAAAACGATGCCGTTAAATTTGAAACAAAGGTCTACGTTGTGACTATATATGAAGTTTTAGCTCCTTGATTGTACTAAAGTGTCGATTTTAAAACGCTTAAAGATATACTGTCACCTGTTCCAATTTTGCCACCGTTACCATGGAAACAGAAAATCTAACCAATCACAGATTTTAAGCGGGTGGCCGCTTTTTAAAAACAGCGCCCTCACATGGGCATTTTGAATACCAAGGAATGCCCTTTTGACCATATATGGACATATTTAGATTACAGGTGACTGTATACCTTAAAGGAAATTTCAATAGAGGGGAATTAAATAATATTTGTCAGCAAGGAGAGTCTTCAGCAAAATAGCGTCTGTCCTTGGATGAGTGGCAAATTACTTAGAGGCATAAAAGTGGATCTATGATAAGTTCCTTGGAGAGATAAACATAGAAAAACAATGCCTGCCTTGATTTTGTCAAAACTTTCGCGTTTATACGAAATCGTAAAACCTATGTACCTTCCTTTAAATTCCCTTATAATCAGATGCCAATCTACATCTGCAAAATATGTTACTATGTGGTATCACAACATAGGGTGTTTCAATAAAGTTTTCATAATTTTGTCTTAGTTTGTACTTCACCCTTCGCAGTTACACATATATTCTTGCCTCTTTTACAGTGCAATGGGGATACTTAAGGTAGACAGTCACTTGTAATCTTAATATGTCCATATATGGCCAAAGGGGCGTACCTTGCTATTCAAAATGCCCATATGAGGGCGTTGTTTTAAAAAAGCGGCCACCCGCTTAAAATCTGTTATTGGTCAGATTTTCTCTTTCCATGGTAACTGGGGGAAAATTCGAACAGGTGACAGTATACCTTGAAGGTAGTATGCGCCTCGCGAACACATTTTCGAAATCTCAAATTTTTAAGATTCTCTTCTGGTCTACCACGTGTTGGAGCTCATTTTAAAACTCTTGAAGTAAGAAAACTTTTTATCGTCATACTTTTTCGGCCATCTAAATTTTTTTTTCCACCATAGAGTCAAGATAGGGATGGCTGCCATTTTGAATTTCAAAAATAGGTAATTGTAAGATAATTTGCCTCTCTAGTAAAAAACTTTGCACGGTGACCCCTAATATTTATTCTTGATTTGGTAAATGTGTAGTTGAAAGTTTCAGAGAGGAATGTTTGAGCGAAAGTTTGTCCTTTCACTTTCGAGGCACATACTGTCGTAAATGAGACCGGGTGTATAATGCTTCCCTTACCACATTGTAAACCATGGTCTTCCACCGTAATTGACGCGGTGTCATCAGATCTGAAGAAGGACCACCACACTATGTCACCACAGATGTATCCACATGGCTCTGTGTACATTTCCTACAGTAAAGTAGAAGTGGAAAAGAGATGTCAATTTGTATTCACACTGCGACAAAAGCTGTTGTATAGAGATCTGACAGACGCATAAATGCAGTAAATACGCCGGGATAGAAGACATTTTTGAGAACATCGCAGGATTCCTGCACTAATTACTTATCATGATATTTGAACAACCATTAGAGATAACGTACAAAATCTACCAACTTACAAATAGTGTTTGAACATCGTCGTCTACTCTACCGTATCCGCATTGGCACTCAGTGTTATGCTATTTTAAAGATGAATTGTATCTTCAAGCTAAGACGGCTACGTGTCAGCTTATATACATTGTAAAATCTAAAACTGATACTAAATTTTCGCCCTGAGAAAAACAAATGTATGTCCTGAAAACAAGGGTTACCTCAATTTCAGTGCTGCTAAGGACATCACTCCAGATATTAAATTTGGTGATCTCTCCATTAAACGAATACACAGTGTTAAATCTGCCTCCCGGAGCGCCTTGATATTGGCCAATTATCAGGGTACCACCGCCATTTATCTCAACGTTGGCACGGAGATTGACTCCTGAGAGTCTCATTTTGGCATCTTTGTAGTACTGGTAAGCTCCGCCGTTTGACGTCCATGTTTGACAGATGTGAAACCAAAGTCCATAGTTGATGGCAACTCCACTGGCTGTAGCAGCACCATTGTTAACGCCAAGCTTTACACTGTTTGGGTTGAGTAGGTAGATGCCACCCGTGTTAACGTTGGATGTGGTGTATGTGAAGAGGTAATAATTGGCACTTGTCGCCGTAGTCTTCACCCACATGCATGCAGAGAACTTTGACAGGTTTGGTATACTCTGTCTGAACGTTGCATAGCTGAACTGTGATGTTGTACTTTCAAGAGTCCACTTCTTGTCGTCAAATTCACCATCACCACATTCGGTCACTCTATCCTCTTCAAACGAGAAGAGGGGATTGGATTCAAGAAGATAAGAATTAAGTCAAGCTGTTAAAATGTGTGTAAGATGACTGTAAGCGAACTCTTGCCCACATCCTATGTATATTTCGCTGCAAACCAACGCTTATCTTCCGTTACAAATTATTTATGCCTCTACTTTACATATTGAAGTATGCCTGTTATGTTGGTTTTTGTAACATTTAATGAACTATGTTTGGATCTAAATTTCAGCATGGGTAAAACCGGAAAAGAGTACTTATGATATGATACAAATAAATGTGCCGACGTATGTTGACAGACTCGTTCAAATATTATGGCAAGCAGAGCCAAGCAAACAGGCAGTTTTCATTGCAAATCCTATAAATATTTTCCAATGCAAACAATACCCAATTCGTGCTTTATCGTCGTAAATTCAGCAGCATGAATTTACAAATAAAGCCTACTCACCACAAACAGCATCAGCATCTTCTACGTCAATCTCTGTGACGTCAGACTCGGTAAAATCCAACCAAGACAAAACATTTCCACAACCATTGTCACAGCCACGATTCTCGACAAAACCCTGTAAGTAATATGGCAATCGTTTTAAGGTACTGGACAAATAATTATGATACGTTTCATAAATGAACCGACAATT
>LD343727.1:118199-132392 GCA_001465055.1 Ptychodera flava | reverse complement strand
TCTCCCAGGTAAGCGTAGGTTCTGTGAAAGCCGGTTCCCATACCAGTTTGCCTTTGTCCGATGATAAGTGTGCCGCCACCTCGCAGAATTTCATTGGCGGAGTAGCTAGACTGCGTATACGCCATACCGCCATCTCTGTATATTTTGTACACGCCACCATCCGACGTCCACGTGACACACACGTGATGCCACATGCCATAGTTCACAGCTACCTGAGAGGACGTGCCATACTGGTTGTCGATTGCTACCCTGATGTTGTATGGGTTTTCTACTCTTATACTGCCCGCAGAATCTCCAATTGCAAAATAGCTCATCATCGTGTGGTACGTACTGGTTGTACTGGGCGAGCTCATCCACCAACAAACAGTAAATGCCCCGAAGTCTCGGAAATCGCGGTCGATAGTTGCATACGTGTATTCGGCGCTGCTGTCAAAGTGCCAATATTTTCCCTTAAAGGCTCCATTTTGACACTCAGTAGAAATCGGCGCTGAAAGTTTGAAGACAGTTCAGTAAAGCACTTGGTTTTGTCATCGGCTGAGTGAAAGATATGAACCCTGGCACAAATCTATGAGCGCATTCAAGCAACTTGCATTTTTGATCGAGGAATTGGCTATAAAGTCTTTTTCAAAATAGCGTCAGAGGCCTTGATTTTAGTACACAAGGAAGTATGAGAGTTAAGTCTTTTACAAACTGTTACGTTACTGGATGACGTTTGACCTCACATTTACAAATATGCCTAGAAATTAGTAATACTTGGTGGACAGGCATTTGTCATGTGACCAGAATGATTCTGTTACTACAAGTGCTACTGCCTTCACATCTGGTTGGATGAAATACCTAATGGCACCACATTTTCTACCTCATTAAGTATGTGCATATCTCATTCTGGACTGGAAAGTAAAGCTGGAGGTCCGAACTTTGATGAACTAGAGAAAGTATTTGAGCAAAGTTTTTGGCCATGTGACAAATATGACCTTTAACCTCGATTTCACAAAACTGCATATAAATCAGTAACTTCAAGTGCCGCAACCTTTATAGTTGGTGGGACGCCACATTTTGCACCTCATTCATTATGCGCATATCTAATTCTGCGCTAGCAAATGAAACTAGAGGTGTCACGTTTGGTGGACTTGGATAAGTATGGGAGCACTTTTTGCCAATATGTAGTGTTATCATTGTGACTTTTGACCGTGATATAAAAATACGTCTATGACTGCTTGGGCCCCAGAAATTTCTGCATTGTGTCTCTTATTAAAATGCGAGGAATTACATGTTCATGTATAAACTACGTTTCATAGTTTCCGAGGAGATGGAATTTCTTAATGACAAAGAGATACAGAGATGTAACCTTATAGAAATACTGTATAGAGAAATTTAACATATATCAAATTAACGATGTTCGAGTTGCGAATTTACCGGAATGCAAGAATTGTTAAGAGGCTAACTTGAGAAATGCAAACTTACAGCAAGGTATGTCAGAGTCTTCAACGACCACCGCTTCACTGACGTCACTGGACCGGAAGTACGGCCATGACACGACATCGCCACAAGAACCATCGCAGGGAGCAGCAGACATAGTCTGCAGGGGAAACAACAGTCCAATTAGTACAAAAATATGAAACTTCAAATCTGATTCCGCTACATTTCGATCGCTGTCTTTGAATTTTTGAAGCTGTGATGTTGATTTTAGCTATGCTTCATGCCAGTGTCTCCCCACAACGTCCACACTTTTAGTACGAGTTTCTGCTCTCTCGGTTCCGGGTCCGTTCATGGCCACGGTTCCCACGCTCGCACCCGAAATTCAAAGATGCAACTATTCCGAGACTAAGTCAACATGATGATATTTAGCGAGGCCGAAGTATCGTGGCGGAATACGGCATTCTGGTCTTTGCTAAACGATGGAGCCATTGTTACGATGTTAACGTTTCATCAAATGAGACTTTATTAAGGCAAGTTCAAAGTTCAAAAGCCAGAAATGGGTTTGCTAATTTCTCGTTTAATTTCAAAAGATATATGTCTTCTCTACATTTTCAAGACAGCAACACGTTTTCTTGGTTCATGAGCATGGACATACCTACCTATACAAGCTGACCTACATACATATATACACGCAATAATACATACAAAGAAACATACATACATACATACATACATACATACATACATACATACATACATACATACATACATAATTACATAATTACATACATACATACATACATCATACACACATACATACATACCCATACACGCCCATGTACATAAAATACACGTGTTTAATCAAATAATATAGATGAATTTTCACAAATTAATAATCAATCAATAAATCAATCAATCAATCAATCAATCAATCATTCAATCGATCAATACATTCGCTAATGTACTGTACTCACTGAAATGTCATCTGCATCTTTAATCTCACTCCAAATGTTAAACTCAGTAATCTCGTGATTAAAGGAATAAACCTTGTTGAAGCCACCTCCCATGCTAGCCTGCCACTGACCAATGATTAGGGTACCTCCCCCTAATATTGTTAGGCCAGCTCTTAAATTTTCATAGGCTCCCAGCAAGTGTCCATCTTTGAAGTATTGATAACTGCCTCCGTCTGATGCCCATGTGATACAAAGGTGATGCCACAGACCATAATTGACGGCTATTTTACTGGCTGTTCCCGCTAAGTTGTTGATGTACAGTCGAACAGCATTCGGGTTGTAGAGGTAGATACTCCCTGTGTTGATATTGCTGGAGCGATATGTCACTAGATACTTGGCGGCAGACGAATCAGTGCTTCTTATCCAGGAACACATGGTGAACTCGGTCATATCTGGGATGGATTGGAATGACTGGGCATAGCTGATAGTGCTGGTGCTGTCCATGTTTAGCATTTTGCCATCCAAGTCCCCATTGTCACAGTTCTCATGTCGTGACCCTGTGAATTAATACACCACATTTTATAAGCTGGGAACAAAATTTGTCTTCGTTTAAGTAGCTGACACAACCATTGAAGAAGCACAGTCGAATATCTAAACTATACCTTGAACTCAATTTTACAAGGTGATATCGAGGTATGACAAAAGAACACGACACTACACCGCGGCACCGCACTACTTTACGATACATTTACGTTACACTACAGTCAACGATACCTACGCTACACTTCAACTCACCTCAAAGAGATTCCACACCAGACTTGACTGCACTGCACAGTAAACCATGAATATAACACTTTGCCATTCTTTGTTACCACAATTTACTTCAGTAATGTAGTTTGGAATTATACCGCAAAGTGACGTACCGTACACTAATTCACACTCCCTTTTTCATAACGCTCTAAAACAGACTTTTCATGGAAATCGCATTCATTCATGAACATTTTTAGCCCCATAAATACATTTTCATTTATGCTCGGCTTCTCATGTACTGGAGCGAATGAACACACGGAATCTTCAGATACTCACCACAAGTAAGCGTCGTTGAGGGCGTTTCAACAGAAAACAAATCAGATGAACCAAAACTTGTCCAACCAATGATGTTTCCACAAGTGTCTGACGCGCATCCGCTCGCGGCCATCGCCTGGAAATGGCAAAGGAAATGTACAACATGTAATACACAGAACATTCACAGAACGTGTTAATTTCGGTTATAAATCTCTCAGGTCTATTTTAACTACTTGGTTATCATGTGTTGACTGTTTAAGGTAGAATACGCCTCTCTTGGCTAATTTGTGAATGTTGTGATAGATAGATAGATAGATAGATAGATAGGTAGATAGATAGATAGGTAGGTAGGTAAGTAGATAGAAAGATAGATAGATAGATAGATAGATAGATAGATAGATAGATAGATAGATAGATAGATAGATAGATATATGGATGAATAGATAGATAGATAGATAGATAGATAGATAGATAGATAGATAGATAGATAGAGATAGATAGATAGATAGATAGATAGATGGATAGATAGATAGATAGATAGGTAGGTTGGTAGGTAGGTAGGTAGGTAGGTAGGTAAGTAGATAGATAGATAGATAGATTGATAGATCGATAGATCGATAGATGGAGACAGACAGATGGACTGTAATGTCAGTCAGTCAATCAGTCAGTCAAACAGGTTAATATATCTAGATGTGTATTGTTACTTTACGTTTACCTGTATCTCATCGCTTGTTACAACTTTGTTCCAAAAACCGAATGCTGCCATGTTGCCTTGAAATGCATATGGTGCGCCATACAGTGTCCCAGCACTGGAGACAAGTCGTCCTCCCAGAACGAGTAGACCGCCCCCTGCGACCGTCTGTGAAGCTCTGACATTGACGTTTGAATAGGTCATACCGCCATCTCTGAAGAACTGGTAGTGACCGCCGTTGTTTGACCATGTCGTGCAGACGTGATGCCACTCACCGTATCGGATATCAATCCCACTCGCTCCACCTTGTTGATTGTTAACATTGATAAGAACACTGGCGAGTCCATAGGAATAGATGGCGCCAGAGTTAACGTTGCTCGTCAAATAGTGGAAGACGGTCATATAAGTGACTGAAGTGGCTTCAGTCTGAGCCCACCAACAAACAGTGAATTGCTCGAGATCGGGTATGTCAGCTCCGGAGTATTTGACGTAACTAGCTTGCGATCCGGCAAACTCCACCATTTTATCTTTCAGCGTACCTTGGTTGCAGTTGACATCGGCTAGGGAGAAGTAAAAGTTTCAAATGACGTTAGTGTAATAACAGTGATACACCGATACAAATTTCATCAAACTCTACCCGTTTTTCGTACAGACCAGTAGAAGCACCAGCTGTAATTTTCATGCTTCTATCTGTTATAGATGTTTGTTTTCTGTACATGATATAATTTCATCTTGAATGCTAACATACATTGAACAATAATATGTTATTATCAGTAAAGTTTTTGCCATCTAAATAGTTGGAAAGTAGGAGAACTCAATTCAAGATGATGAGGCGTTGAATAATGATTTGTTTTGTCATTCTTCTACGCCGCTATTCCCACTTAAGGTAGTTTGCGCGAAGAAAGTGAAAAACTGAAACTTTCGCTAAAACTTTCCCCAAGGAATCTTTCAACCATTATCTTTAAAAAGCAAGAATGGAAAAAGGGGGGGGGGGGTGTCACTGTACAAATCTGGATTCTAGAAAAATGAATTACCATAGATTTACCAATATTTTAAATTCAAAATGGCAGCCTTCCTGTGTTAACTCCATGGAGAAAAACACAATTTTTTTTTTATTTCCAAAACACTGAGACGGTGAAAGATTTTCTTTATGCAAGGGCTTCAAAATAGGCCCTGATGGGAAACGGGTTTGTTAATAAAAAAACGGGTTGTATAAGAGATCGATTAGCGACTATGTAGAGAAATTTGGGCTTGATTTCCGAAAGACACATACTAAAACAGATGAAGATTATAACTGGTACTGGTATAATACATGTAACATATTGGTTTTGCTGGCTGTCTCTGAGGTTTTTCCATCTGTGAAAATTGCTATTGTGCATTTTGAAACTGCCAAAAATAATGCGATGAAGTTCAGGAAGATGTTTTGTGTTTTGATTTTTTGTCATGCGCTCGTTCTTACTTACAAGCATGCGATCGGAGTAACGTGAGTGAACCAAACTGTGATCATTAATAAATCTTTCAGTCTTGACAACATTCAAACACATACATATACTTATCATGTGGCAGAAGAACACAGTATCCAATTTACAAAAATGTTATGAAGGAACTATTTACAGCTATATTGTTATAACTTCCGCATGATGATTATTGTGAAATACAAATAGCAAAATAAAAAATATACCCATGTTATCTGACCACACAATTTTTCTATCAAGGCGTAAATTTTTGATGATTTAGGATTACTCAATGTATTGTAAATATGTACTACATTAACTTCAGCTATTTTCTCTCGAAAACTACTCACCGACTGTAAATCTGCCAAAGATTTGCAGAACGACCAATGTGACTGCTATCGGTCCCATTATTGCTGACGGAACCATGCACTGTCCCCTCTATCGGATATTCGTCTGCAACTGGAGAAATCATTAAAATACTTGATTACTTAGTTTGATAAAACAGCGCTTAGCAAACATCATTTAACCAGAAGAAACTTTCAACAACATTAAAGGTATACTGTCACCGGTTCCAATTTTGCCACAGTTAACGTGGAAAGAGAAAATCTAACCAAGCACAGATTTTTTAAAAACAGCCCCCTCACATGGGCATTTTGAATACCATATATGGGCATATTGAGATTACAGGTGACTGCATACCTTTAATTGACTGACATGGCAAAACGGAGAAAATTAGGATAAATCATTTCTCACGTGTTATCTAAATCCACACTTCAGCTGACCCTCTCGTTCATTTAAGGAGCAGGTAAAATGTGGACAGCTTATATTGTCTTAACATGTTCGTCATAAGCATATCCTCATACATTATTGGTCTCTTGCTAATTTGCAAAGAAATTGGTTTGATTATATGAGAGTGGTAGCTCAGTTCAGAGTGGTGGCTCAGAGTCAGAGTGGTGGCTCAGAGTCCGAATATCTGTTCCCGGAGTGTGTACTACCTTAATATTTATCATAGTGTCGTCAATGATAATAGCAAATTTCGTCAACTTTGATCCCCTTAAATATGTGTTAGTAAATAGTTTATATAAAAATTCTAAAACAACTTTATGAATGTTATATTATTTTATCTCAAATTTACATATTTATCTTTGCCAACTTTGATCAAGTCAATGTAATTATTAACTAACTGGAAAAATGGAAATTAGTACTTAGTTTATGTAAAAGTACTACAACGACTTTTATGAATACAATATTTATGCAATGCAGTTGAAAGCCCTCTTCATGCTAACTCTTCATGTCAAAGAGTGTTATTGGACGTTCCTGGGAAAGTTCGCGCAAAGAAAATGTCCCATGACAGACATGAACATGTCTATTTGAACTGTGGTGTACAGGTATGCATCTGTTAATTTTGTGATGCGATCCAATATGACTGCCAGTGCCCATGCTGTTTCACATCATTTCATGTTAAAAGCCGTCAATGAGACTTGCTTGTATGAATGTCCTTTAAAGTTCACAACGAAAAGTGTTTTTACCATAAGATACAAGTAAAACTCAGCTCGGAAAGATGTGCGCGAAGGGCGAAATTTGACTCCTTTTTCATGCCTGGTGATCAGGGGACCACCTCTTCGCACCCGAGCCAGGCAGCGGCATTTGCATATTGACCAACAGGTACAATTGACGTCATATGTACCACGCTATTGTCATGAAAGTGTATTTAGCGGTCCTTGCATAAATTAGACCACAAACAAAGTCAGCTATATAAACAGTGCTTACAGACACCCAGTAAACACTGGCAAGGAAGCCACACCGGTGGTCCAGCTGCAGGGACTTTCAAGTTGCTTCCAGCGAGAACAGTGGTGACCACAAATCAGAAAGTGATTTCGAGGGGAATTAACTTGAAGGCGCATAGGCAATCCCAGGCATCCGGGACGAGGGGTTCCAAATCGGAGTCAGATTCTGACTCTGAAAAACAAAGCGCGAGCGGACAAAGCAATAGAATGCTCGCGACAGATTTGAAAGTACGATGAGCCTACGTTTCATTTCTTTGTATGAAATAAGACAGTATCAGTCTTAATTTGAACTTTTCACGGTTGAATTTATTTTATAAAACGTGGAGCCATACCGCGCCTGAGTGTTTCGATTGAATGCATGGCATGTTGTAGCTGCAGTACAGTACATTCAGTGTGACAGTTTTCGGACGACCTCAGTTTTCGGACAATCACATGCTGTTCGTCGGACTCACTTCGCTCCGTAATGATAGCGTTTTACAAGTTGTGTGACCTTATATTAAGTGAAGTGACACTGCTGTCCCGTTTTGGATAGTTTGTTTAGTAGAAGCTATTTCGGGCTATACGAATTTAGCGAAGTTAGCCAGACCATACGATAAAAGGTGCCGAAAGAAACACACAGAGACAGCCCATTTGTCCGGTAGGTAATCGCCAAACACGTCGAAATATGGTTATGTCGTCGATTAAACGTAACTAATATTTACATTCAGTTTTTAAACATATCGAAAATGAAAATTCGGGTTTTGAGGTTTCAAATTATCAAAATTTAGCCCCTAATCACTTTCCAATTACTACGCACTCAACACGGGGTCAAAAATTCGGCAACTTGACCCCTAAATACCACTTCCGTCGTGTTAACAGTTTGAGGACAAACACAAAAGAGTTTCAAAAGGTATAGCAATAAGAATTCGTAGTGCTCGTCATTTATGAAAACGGCTTTTGGCGAAATTCACTACCCTTTCCGAAAACTATCACTCTGAGTGTAGCTCACTATCATTTCCTTGGAGCATGAGACAAATGGTGCAATCGACCCATGTTCACATGCATTTGCAGAGCAAACGAATCCTGCAAAAAGTGATGCACATGTTTTGATGCAGAAAAACAAAGAAAGCCTGTCGCTGCATTGTTGGGTCGCCATTTTGAATCGCCGTCTTCACCGTTCACGATTGTGTAGAGACGGGAAGCTTCCAACCGCACAAATGTTTCCCGACGGGTCGCTTTCAAAGTTGCTTTAAAACTATATCCCAGGATGCACATGCGCGGGACAATCTAAAGAAGTTATTTCTTAAACGACAGAACACGTTTAATTCAAATCAGGTCGCAGATTATAAATTTTCAATAAGCCTAATGTCCTTACAAAGTCCAAATACTTGTTCTAAATAATAGAGAGTACATGAGCCCGAAAAAGCTGCATGTAGGAATTTAAGTATGTTTGGTTTTATGAAGAAATGCAAGTACGACATCTTTCAGAGAATCATAAAACTAGTCATTTTGTTGACGATTCAGAATTGGTCGATTATCAAAATAATTGATGATCCGTGTGGATATCCTATTATCGTTTTTTTCTGGCCGTGTCTTGCATTGATATGAAGCTATCGAATTGCAACAAAGATAAGAATCTATACAATAATGATAGTAAATGTGGGAGCCGCAGTGAAAATATATAATATGCGTGCAGTGGAGGAACACGCAGTAGGAGCCAGTGGTTACTTTTTATTCAAAGTAGGGAGAGCGGATCATATATAAAACTGAAATGGTGCTCCTCAACACAAGCTAACAATATTGTACGAATGGACGCACTGTCTTATTTTCACCAAAAGTTTAGAAAATGCGAGTTTCACACTGTTCGTAATTACCCTACAAAAACACGTAGGAATTGGACCATAGAAATGAACATATCGCATCCAGAGCCAACAAGAAGTGACCCAAACGTTTGGCTGTAAAACCATTTCATTGGCCCATGTGACGTGACGTCTATGATTGCAACTGCTGTCGAATTTGTAAATTATTTAGCGTCAGCGGCGCTCTCCTTGGCATTTTACCACACAACATGTTATTAGGTAGGTTGTTATTCTTTCTCTCTAACGACAAAAGAAAACTCCCTGGGATATCTTTATCAGAAAATGACATGACCTGCCCGCATCAAAGACTTTAGCATTTCACTATTTTCCTAAACAGTGTAGCCTTACACAAATGATATTTTTGTGCTATTGATAAAAGGCAGGGTCACATAAAACGACGTGTCATAAATTACCTGTGTGACGTTGGTGACTACATCTGATTGATACTATTCTGGGGTATACGGTGTACCATGGGCTATGACATTGTGCGGTTCTTTATGACTATGAACCATAATTTCTTTAAATAATACGTGGTGAGGTCTTCGTGCATGTACTTCCTGACATATGGCAGTTAGTTTTCTTCAGATAGAACGATTTTTGCTTTTACGAAAGTAATATGAATTTAGTCGTGGGTATTTATGATAAAGCGAATGTATATGACAAATTTTCCAATTGTATAAATATCGATGTAAATATCGATGTAGTAGCTGAGACAGACGTCATTGAGGCGAAGATTCACCGAGCAAGCCTAAATGACCCTAAATCTCATAACAATGCATATATTGTTTGCAGTCAAAATTTAACAGAACTGGCACAGGACACGTAAACGGAGTTGAGTGTAAATTGTGTTAAAAACTACCGTAATATTCATTTGAGGATTTCAAAGACATTAATGTTGGGAAGAGTTCATTGTTTATATTTAAGCACAACCTATTTGGTCGTTAGGACACGTGTCTGATCGAACTTAGTGATGAAACGCTGAAGCTTTACAACTAGGGAGAATGAAATTTAAGCCAGAATAATCTGAACGAAATTGTATATCAATTTCTGTATAACTACCAGCAGAGTGCTGCCCAAGCTACCGTAAACAACGGTTTGACAAGAGATGCGACCAGCAATATTACGTTGAAGTATTTTTTTACAAATATGGATGACCTGATCATAGCTATCTATATCGCCTTCTTCTGTGAAAGTCCTTTATCTGTTCGGCAAAATATTAATCAACGTCAAGTTTGACGCATGCGCTTAGGTTTGTAAATTCGTCTAACCAAAATGAATGCGGTTGCCAACCAATACGTTTACTGATAATTTGGAGGGGAAAAATTGAGTACTTTGCAGTGGATCTGTGTAAAACACAGGCATGACTCTCAAAATATTAACAACGTAGCTCGCTTATGACACCAGATATAAATATAGATGGGAAACCGCTGCATTCGAGTAGACCTGAACGCTAAAACTTTTGCTTGCTAGACTGGTACCGTAAGGCGAGTTTGAATCCGACGGACTCTGATAAAATTCTGATAAAATGTATGTAGTACAAGTGTACGAGTGGTTAGCGGTTGTGTCTTCATGTTAATATGAATCGATTTCGTAGTGCCAGTCGAGCAGTATAAAAATACACAGCGACAGGGTCGGATTGGTTAGATAACTCTGTGGTGCAGTAACTATTCTCCAATGCTCTAATGGCGCAATGTTAAGTATGTATCAGTTCCCCAACTTTCTTTTGCATTTTATAATATCAAAATTACCAGAATGTACGGTCATGCAGAGCCGTCAGCGAAAAAAAATACAGAGCTCCAGGTTATAGGGAAAACAAATACAACTTTTTATTTGAAGGACACTCTTGCCTAGGTTCACAATCACGCTCCTTACCACATCTGAGTCGGGCGCAAAACTGATGAAAGATTAGCGAAATGTTGGTATTCATTAACTGTATTTGAATCTCTCGCTTCTGTATCGACCAAGCTCTAGGCCGACTGTAAGGGCCTCAACTGGGCACAGGGCCGACATTAAACGTATGCTAACTCGTAAATTTATCTCGACTCTGAACCACCCTTCAGGCCCGACATAAATTATGCGGGTCCAGGGTCGTTCCAGGGCTGACAGAGGGCGATAGAATTGTTTTGTTGTTGTTTTTTAAACAAGCGCCGACTCACAGGAGAGTTGAACTCTGTACTGTGAACGCAGTGAATATAGCAGCAGACTATCAAATTGTTAAGTTCCCTCCTAGCGAGAGAGTTATTCTGTCAATTGCACTACGATACCATTAGAAAAAATATTTTACAAAATTTAATTTAATTTAGTTTCTGAGGGAATTTTTAAACACATAATGACGAAAAACTAAAACCGCTATACAACTATACATCGGCAGGAAGTTAAGTTCTCCTCAAAAGCCATGCACTCATTTATTAAATGTTCTAGCCTGTGTGTGTCTCAAGTATCCCAGCAAAGTCTGCCAATAACTCACCATTTACATTCTGCTGACTCGTCTTTACAGACTGGCGTAAGTCAGCTATTAAAGGTATACTGTCACCTGTTTCAATTTTGCCACAGTTACAATGGAAAGAGAAAATCTAACCAATCACAGATTTTAAGCGGGTGGCCGCTTTTTAAAAATAGCGCCCTCACATGGGCATTTTGAATACCAAGGAACGCCCCTTTGTCATATATGGGCATATTCAGATTATACGTGACTATGTACCTTTAAGGTAGCAATCTCCACGAAAATGAAAGATTTAAACTTTTGCTCAAACTTTCCAAAGTGAGACCTTCAATCACACTCTTACCAAATAGAGAATAAAATTAAGGGGTTACCGAGCAAGATTTTGACTAAGAGAAACAAATTACTTCTCATTTACCGATATTTGAAATTCAAAATAACCGCTATCCTTAGACGATAGAAATGTTCTTACTCCAACAGTTTTAAAATGAGCCTCGCAAGAGGAATATCAGAGAAGTACGGAGAATTGTTTTTTGAGTCTTACTATCTGTCCCCCGAAGAGCATCCAAACTTAATAAAGCATATTATATTGTTTTCAAAAATATAAACAGCTTTGAAAAACAAATTACCACTATTGTCCAAAATATTCTTTGTGAAATGTGACAAGGCCTTTGACTACTGGGTGCAAATTTGATAATTAAGTGACCACCTAGGGTTTTGAGTGAATAAACCACGATCCTCTCGCAATTTCAAAATTGAAGATACCCTGTGGATATTTCTACATTCCAGGCGTAATAACTGAGGTCTCCCTCGATACCATGGGGAGAAAACATTAAGTATCATTTTCAGTAATCTATTCCAGGCTGAGTATTACTTATTTTTGTAGTACGCTGACATGCTAAGAAACCTTGAGCTAGGGATGCCACAACTGCTATTTGGGCGTTTAAAACAGATATAGAGTATGAGCGAGCGTTTATTTTTCGCTGATTATGAAAAGTCAACGATGCTCTTTGAACAAAGCAAGTTAGCGAGCCGTATATTTTCATAACGGCTGATGACATCATTTCCAAATGTGTTCCAAACAATACAATGTTGATGACAATATAAACTGTTCTCTACTAAAATTTCCGTTCACACGTCGTTATTAAAAGACACTTTGACATCAGAAGTCTGTTTGTATGTATGATGAGACATTGTCAGGACATGAAAGTTTATGAGAACGTTTGTTCGCTTCTTTTGAGAACAAACAGCTCACGTAATAAAGAAGCTCCATCGATATTGATTGAAAGATAGTATCCTACATTGTGAATGATATGGTCCTACAAACACTGCAAAAAATTGGCAAGGAAAGTAGCTAAACAAAAAAGCATCAATGGCTCTGGATACACATTTCACTAGACACGACACACATACAGGTCGACTGACTTTGACTGTATTAATGCATATAATGCATATATGTAGACGAAGAATAACTGAGTAAACATAAGACCAGGGCCATTTTAAGCATACCTAGTAATAATATTGGTAACACATATCAAAGACAGTTGAAGAGTGGACCTTGATTGTTTTGTTTTGTATCTATTCAGTCATTTGCAAATTTTTGAAACCATCTTTCAATATCAAAAACCAATGACACACCTTCACGCTACAGTGATAAGTGGTTGTAGTATGCACAAACATACGGAAAAGAAAGACATACATACATACATACATACATACATACATACATACATACATACATACATACATACATACATACATACATACATACATACGAGAAAAGTAACACTAATTGAAGCCAATATTTCCCTATGATATATTTATGTATGGTATATAGTCATATCACTTATTGATTGATGAGCACCTGCATTTATTCATTTTTATTCATTGTTTTTTCTTATTCCCCAAATCTAAAATCCATGATATATGCAGTGATATGTGCAGACAGTCCATTGAGTTTTAGGAAACATGTATGTTTTCATTGCTCCAGAACAAAACACGCAATTTTGCCCGTCTAAGCAATGTAAAAACCGTCCCTCTCATTTAGCTTCAGATACCTTTAAGGTAGTATACGCCTCGAAAGTGGAGGACTTAAATTTTGCTCAAACTTTTCTCAATGAAAATTTCAACCACCAAATCAAGAATAAGAATGAGGGGTCACCGTGAAAAGTTTGGTTCTACAAAAACAAATTATCTGACATTTACTGATATTTGAAAGTCAAAATGGCCGCATCCTGTATTTGTCAACTCCGTTGGAAAAAATAAACTTTGAGATTTACAAAAAAATTGAGATGGTGAATTTTGTCTTAATTCAGCTTAAAATGATAAGCTGCCACAAGCCGTAGACCAGAAAAAGTACTTAAAAATATTCAGAGACTCCGAAAATATGTCCCGGAGGCGCTTTCTACCTTAAGAATAGTTCTGTCTACTAGTAGAGCCATTGTAATCTGGAAAGATAATTCACTAGTTTTAAATCGAATGCGAACGAACGCAGACTCTGCAAATTTACGCGCACTGACCATGTCACGCGCAATACATATTTTACT
>LD343727.1:87221-117674 GCA_001465055.1 Ptychodera flava | reverse complement strand
TGAAGCAAATACAGTTTCTTACCCGAAACGAAAGTTTTAATTTTCCCCTTAGAGTTAGCCTGTAATGGTGGCTATTTTGAATTACAAGTGTTTGTAAATTTTTGTTTGTCTAATACCAAAATTTTCATAATGAAACAGGATTTTAATTCTTGAGTTTGAAAGAGAATGATTAGAAATGTTTTTGAGGAGAGTTTGAGTGGGCAGAAATTGAGTCTCTCAGAGTCGAGGCGAGTACTACCCGAACGTCATTCATGTCGTATTATATATGATGATACTGTATGTGAAAAAATAATAATAAACTTTTTACCACCATCACAGTTTTTCTGTCTATCTTCTCTGCATTTTCCTGTGCTACTTTACTATATTTGTCTTGCCATCAGTTTTTTATGGTTTACATGGCATCATGCAAAGTGTGACTTTAAAAAAGATACGCTTTACTTATACCAATGTGTCATTACATTCATGATTATAAGTCCACTATATAACAACATACACAACGTAAGACAAAATGGTGATTTTCATACCGTAAGAAATTAAAAGAGGACACGGCACCGCCTAAACTGTTGCCGACAGTTAAAAACATTGAGAGTCAGAGCTAAAATTAACGTGTTATTGAGAGTGCGTTCGATGATCTGCCTTTTTTATTTTGTGCTCGCCGACAAATACTTTAATGTCTTTGACCTTTGAAAAATACGACAAATCAGCCTTCGCGTGCCAGAGAACGTTAACCCCATTATTAAAATTGTGTCCATTATTTGGTCTCGGGGACAAATATTCTGACTCGATTCTCAAACATTTACAATATTTTGCATGTCTTCCAGCCGTATGTACTTATTTTGAATCAGTCTTGAATCACCATGATGTTTTTGTGTTCTTCGGGAAAGTAAAAATTTGATATTTCGTAAAAGAGTTAAGAGCGGTATTGCGGCCATTTTGAATTTCTAGTATCGGTGAATTTTATGGTAATTTGTTTCTCTGGTACCATACTATGCATAATAGCCGCTTAATATTATTCTCAACTTTAAAAGAGAATGATTTACAATTTCAATGAAATGTTGAAAAAAGAAAAGTTCTGAACTTCTAATCGATTCACTGGGTTGGGCTGGTGGTAACGTTCAACAGCTTACAATAGATCTGATATCAAGCATCAAGAAATTTGATCCCGGACATTAGTCATGTCGCTACATGTAAAAAACCCAAGTGTCAATGACTCATAACTCGTTTGCATACTATTTGCAAGTGATATCTTTGTTCGGTATCCTTGACACGTTTAACAGTAACAATATCCACTATTGTAAATTTCCAGCTTTGTGTGTTTTGTGACAGAATATGTTATCGCCGAGCCAATCAGTGGAATGCTTTGAATTGACAAGTCTGTGGATATTTGATATTTGCATAAATTTCCCTGTTTTCTCACTAAAGGTGATATTTCGGTCAGTTCGCGCCTCGAACATAAAAGATTTTTACTTTGGCTCAAAGCTTCCTGCATCAAACTTTCTACCATTATCTTTCATTCTCTGCATCAAACTTTCTACCATTCCCACCGCTGTGCGCCTTTTAAATGATTCGTAAACTGTCTTGTGTGATTGTTTTGATAATGTTCTGTGTCCATGTACTTTTTTGTATATTTATGATATTTTAATGTATTGTATTCGAGCCACACTTTTTCATTGATATGTAAAGTTCAATTGAATTGAATTGAATTGAAATCCAGAATATAGGTCAGATGTTCCACATGCAAATTTAGGTACTAGAGAAACAATTATTATCGATATTTGAAATTCAAAATGGCCGCCATCCCTGTCTTATAACTTTGAGGAAAAATAAAATCCCAATTTTTCACAAAACTAGACCGGTAAAACTTGTTTTACTCAACAAGCTTTACAATGTAGCCCCACAAACGGTAAGCCAAAAGAGCACTGTAAAATTTCGAGAGTCGGAATATCACTCCACAAATATCTCCATCTTTAAGATACAGTGTACCTGGACGCGCTTCTATTTGTTAAAATGCCTTCCGAAAATAACCTTGAACTCAAAACAGCTGACCATGCATGATTTCATCGCCAAATATGCCCTCACTACATTTTACGTAGAACTTGCGATGGGAGGTATCATAGCTAATTAGCATACTTTAGGAAATTTCCGGTAGCTATTAGAAACTACGCTATCGCCATCTTTATTAGTTCTATCAATAAGCGGGTAGAAGGTATCGTTTAGTCACCCCTACCTGCCAACATTTGAATGATCAGCAGTTGTAACTTCGGTGATTTTCCCACTATTTTGTTTTATATGTCACCAACAGTTTGCTGTCCTACATCAAAAAGCATGTCGAGATACCCAATTTTCAGCTTCTCAACTCAGTTTCTAAGTGTATATACTGATTTTTTGTTATTGTTGTCACGTGAATTCTAGTCCGGACTTCAATTCAAATTTCAAAAGTAACAGTGCACGCTGCAGACATTCTCACTGTGGTGACAAGCGACATAGTGGGTATTTCAACACGCTTACGGGAGCAGAACAAGACCTTGGTGTCGACAGAATTCAAAACTAGTGGCCAAATCGTCAATAAATGCCCTTTATAGAATCCTTTAAATATGAACACGATTGGAACTGATTTAGGATATTTGGATCTTCATATTTTTCAAATTTCTCAAAAGTGTTTGATGCCATATAACTGAATGTTGCGATACTAACATTACTAATAAAAAGTGTGTAACTTAAAAAGAAAACAGACGAGCATTCATTTGCAGGTAAAAACGAACGACCTTACTTCATCATCCAATTATCCCAAATTAGTTCGAATCGTGTTTACAATAACTTCTTTATCACTACAAACTATCAATAAATTATGCCAAAACAGTGCCTTTATTGTCACCAGTGACTGAAAAGTAATTTCAGCACAGCACTGCTCCTGAAAAATGACTAATGGAAATAATGTTATAAATACCGAGTATCATTTTCAAGTAGGGTGTAATGTACATGTATCGTAAATCATGAGCTGGTACTGTTTCGTAGTTTCGTATCGATTCCTCGACTACAGATGGGTCATCGTCGAAAAGCGTGAACTTGCCTGTCTACAAAGTGACACAACAACGCTAAGTTAATAAACTCATCTCAGTTTAGATTAACTGATGTTACAGTTACCGCAGTGTAACCTATCTATTGTGTTTGAGAATGTAATATATCCCTAGGACAAATATTTGAACCCGCAATATCATTCCCCCACACCTCTTGATAAAGTGAAATCTCTTTAAAACGTTACTCCATGCATACATGAAAATGAAAAATGTTCTCAAAGAGTTAATTTTTGAGAGCGGTAACCATTTTTGAATTTCACATACCGTTACATTTGTGGTTATTTGCTTCTCTTTTCAAAACGTTTTTACTGAATATGTGTTTTCATAAAGACAAAGAGTTTGAACTCCGCGAGGCAATATGTGAGAAAAAATGTCAAACAATAGTTTTGAATTCATCATTGCTTTGCAGAGGCAGGTAAACCGTTTAAGGTACCATGAATTCGTGCAAAATGACAATCCATTTTGAAAAAGGTTATAAAAACACAAAAAATGTCATATCACTATAGTAAACACTACAGAGCTTTATATGTAGGTAAGATTTATGACACGGCAGTTCACAGAACCCAGATATGATATCCTTTACGGACATGATGCAGAAATACTGTTTGTTATAGTGTTAAAATAACGTTCATGTGGGTTGTGAGGGTACCCATTAAAATGGACATGTTGTTGAAATTTTTATGGCCTGTGGAAATGGCACGTTTTGTTGAAATCGGTATGTGACAGGCATTTATTTGTACGCTGTACGATAATAAAAAAGTGTTTGAAGGAAATCAAGTCATTTTTCCTTTAATACAACGCTGCACTACTGTAGTTTTGAATTAAACAACGTGTCTCTGAAGATCAGGCTTCAAAATCAATTTTCATCCACTGTCGATCAGACTTTTTCAATAGTATCGATCGAGAAATGATCGCAATGCAAAATCAGGAATGGGCATGCTCTTCAAATTATTCAAGTTCAATTATTCGTTTTCGACTGAGGTAAATGTAAAGCGGTATGGAAACTTTGCACTGGATATTTCACAACACAATTCCATAAAACGACAAATCATCTTTGGATAAACTAAAAGGACTTTTCGATTGCATTAACTATGCACTAATCTATTCGTTCCCTAGGCCGTCAACGACTCCATAGGTTACTGATCCTTTTCACTTCTGCTGCAATCATCTTCCTTGCTTTACAATAGTGGTCACGACGGGCGCGTCCGTCCGCCCACCCAATTTGGAAGCAGAAAGCGCAGTCCCTCCATTACACAGTCCCCATCACATGAAGAGCAAGCAAAATCCAGTTAACTTGTTGTGTTTACTCTGCACGAACGCCTGATTCCTTTTGTTTGTCAGGTCTGAGATGTAGCTTTGTTCCACTGCGTTGTGTAAGTGCCCTCTGTAAGATAAAAAAATCGCTATGCATAACCCTGGCAAATGTTTCATGTAAAATACGAAGGTTAGCTCGTTTGGCCATATACGGCAGGATAACAGCACTATTTACAATGACATTTGGCACTAATGGACGCTACAGGGAGTCAAAGATACTTTGTTGAATGAGCAGGCCACTACAAGAATTTGTTGATAAAGAAAAACCTTGTTAAAGTATAATTTCGAGTAAAACATGAGTTAAGAATTGCTCTGGCAGGTAACTCAGGACGGGAAGGGGCTCTATTTTAGTTAATAGCTACAGCAGCATAAATGACTTTTTTGTGAAAAGAATGAAATAGCCCAAGCGTATTGAGATTCTTCTGACATGCTGTGTGTTATTTACAGTTCGTATGGGGCCAGAACTTTTTTGGTTGTTTTTTGGTTGACCTTTTTCACAAATTCTCGCAGCCACAAAGATAAAACGACAGTTTTGTTTGCATTCCACTGACTGATGAACTAACAGAGATTGAAAATCTTCTAATTAAACCAGTAGTCAGCCATCAGCCATTTGGCAGAAATTCGAGGCATTGCAATCATTACCGTTATTTAAAGAACACAAAATATCACGCTAGTCTTTTGCGTTTGACACATATATTGTAGTGCAAGCAATGATTTTACCATCTTCCTAACTCTGACAACAAATTAGGATCTTTTTCGAAATAATCCTCCCGGCTTTTCCTGAATCATATATCTTCAACACTTACCCCAAATATCGTTAGATTTTTGTCGCCTAGCTTGTTACGGCGGGTGACTCTTATCTAGGAATATTCCAAGGGATCATTTTTGCATTCTCTTGGGGCAATAGAGTTTTGGATGTATTTCTATTCCAAATTCTGGTCTTCCACAAATCACCATGGTGAATATATTTACTTCACACAAATATATGTGAGATAAAAGGCCAGCCACTTAGACACGTGAAATGGTTATTCTCACCCCAAATTTTTCCCTATCTTACTCATTCATGTCTGGCTGAGATTTAGTAAGTCAAATACTTCGAGCAGATCTACCTTATCGACACATGAATCAACGCTTTTACCATGGAAGTTCGTTTCTGAAGACTCAGAAACCATAAAGGTAGATCACTTCACTGTTCTTTTTACGTCTTTTCGTGTCAATGCATGCTAAACTGGCATAAAATTGCCGCAGTGTATTGTATCTTACTTCGGTAGACTGCGTATTTGGATCAGAGATCAGAACTCTCAAATTTCCACAAGCTTTTTCTCATCAACCGCTTGTGGATGTTTATTTTAAAGTTCTTGGGACAAGAAACATTTTCACCGTCTTAGTTTCTCAACAATGTTATTTTTCCTGTGGTGTTAATATAGGGTATGGCGACCATTTTGCATTTAAATTATCGGTAAATCTTAGGTTAATTTTTTTCTCTATAACCAAATTTGAAAACGGCCCATAATTTTCATTTTGATTACGTAAGCGAATGGCTGAATGTTTCATACGGAAAGTTTTTGAAAAGTGCAAGTCTTACACTTCAAATGACAAATGATATACTTACAATGAAATCAATTGTAATATTATTTGTAGTAAACATTCAAAAATATGTAATCACCTATGTGATGAAACGTCAAGAGACGCAGCGTGCCACGTCGAATCGTAGCATCTAGACACAAACTAACATGGCAAAGCTGATAAAGATTTAGCTCACATTGCAATTTTTGAAGCTTACTTTCAACAGGCCAAAAGAGCACTGTAAACGTTTGAGAGTCCGAATATCTCTCCCTGAACAGCATCCTACTTTAAAGGGCAGTGTACCTGGATGCGTTTCTATGTGTTAAAATGCCTTGTGAACATAACCACGGACTAAAAAAACTGAGCATGCATGATTTCATCGTCAAATATACCCTCACAACACCTTACGTAGAATTTGCGATGGAAGATATTATAGCTAATTAGCATAAATTTATGGTAGTCATCTCTATCTTTATCAGTTCTATCAATAAGCGGGTAGAAGCATAGACCCTAGTTTTTCTCTAGTGTGTATGGCAAAAGGTATCGTATAGTCACCCCTGCTTGCAACATTTGAATGGCCAGCAGTTGTCACTTTGAATTTTTTCACTATATTGTTTTATATGCCATCCACAGTTTCCTGTCCTATACCACAAAGCATGTTGAGATCCCAAATATTCAGCTTCTCAACTCAGCCTCTAAATGTATACACTGAATTTTTTGTTATTGTTGTCACGTGAATTCTAGTCCGAACTTCAATTCAAATGTCAAAAGTTACAGTACACGCTGCGAACATTCTCACGGTGTTGACAAACTATGTAGAGGGTATTTCAACATTCTTACAGGAGCAGAACAAGACCTTGGTGTTGACACAATTCAAAACCAGTGGCAAACTCGTCAACAATTCCCCTTTATAGTATTTGTAATATAACTTCTTAATTACTACAAACTATCAATAAACTATGCCAAAACAATACCTTTATTGTCCCCAGTGACTGAAAAGTAATTTTGAACATAGTACTGCTCCTGAAAAAATAACTAATGCAAATAATGTTATTAATGCCGAGTATTATTTTCAAGTAGGGTGTAATTTACATGTATCGTAAATCATGAGCTGGTACTGTTTCCTGGTTTCGTACCGATTTTGTGTGGAAAATTTGTCATTCCTCGACTACAGATTGGTCATCGTCGAAAAGCGTGAACTTGCATGTCTGCACAATGACAAAACAAGGCTTAGTTAATAAACTCATCTCAGTTTAGATTAACTGATGTTACAGTTGCCGCAATGTAACTTATCTATCGTGTTTGAGAATATGATATGTCCCTAGGACAATTATTTGAACACGAATATCATTACCCACACCTCTTGATAATGTGAAATCTCTTTAAAAAGCGACTCTATGCATAAATGAAAATCGAAAAATGTTCTCAAAAGGTTTATTTGTGAGAGGGGCAACCATTTTGAATTTCACACACCGTTGCATTTGTTGTTATTTGCTTTTCTTTTCAAAACATTTTCACTGAATATTTGTTATTATAAAGAGAAAGGGTTTGAACTCCGCCGGCAAAATGTGAGAAACAATGTCAAACCACTAGTTTTGAATTCATCATTAGTCTGCAGTGGCAGGCAAATCGTTTAAGGTGTCATGTATTTGTGCAAAATGACAATAACCGTTTTGGAAAAGGTTATATAAACACAAAAAAGTCAGTTTACACTCACCATAGTAAACATTACAGAGCCCTGTATGTAGTAAAGATTTATGACACGGAATTTCGCAGAAGGCAGATATGGTATTCTGTAGGGACAGAATGCAGAAATATCATCAATGTTTTTTTTTGTGTTAAAATAATATTCATGTTGGTTGTCAGGGTACCCTTTAAAATGATCATGTATTGTTGAAATTTCCATGTACTGTGGAAATGGCACGTTTTGTTGAAATCATCATGTGAAAGGCATTTATTTGTACGCTGTTCGATAATAAAAACATGTTTGCAGCTTGAAATCAAGTCGATTTTCCTTTAATACAACACGGCACTACTGTAGTTCGGAATTGAAAAACGTGTCTCTGACGATCAGGCTTCAAAACCAATTTTCATGACCTGTCGATCAGATTTATTCAATAGTATCGATCGAGAAATGATCGCCATGCAAACATTGGTAATGGGCGTGCTCTTCAAGTTATGAATGAGGACACTTCAATCATTCGTTTTCGAGGAAAAAATGTAAAGCGGTATAGAAACTTTACATTGGATTCTTTTCACGACACAATTCCATAAAATGACACAATATCTTTGGAGAAACTTAAACGACTTTTCGATTGCGTTAACTATGTAATCTATTTGTAGCCTAAGCCGCCAATGACTCCTTAGGTTTCTGGTCCTTTTTCAGTTATGTTGCAATTATCTTCCTTGCTTGACAATAATGGTGATGACGTGCGCATCTGTCAGTTCGTCCAATTTGAAAGCCGAAAACGCTGTCCCTCCATCACACAGTCCCCAATCACAGTAAGAGCAAGCAAAATCAAGGCAGCTTGTTGTGTTTGTTCGGCATGAACGCCAGGTTCCTTTTGTTTGTCAGGTCTGAGATTCAGCTTTGTAACACTGTGCTGTGTAAATGTGCTTTGTAAGGTAAAGAAATCACATTGTAAACTCTATAGCACTCTCAAAAAAGATATGGCTCGCATCGGTTAACCCTAGCTAAGTGTTGCATGTAAAATACTTAACGGTATTAATCCCCTCGATAGTGAAAGATTTAAACTTTCGCTCTGACTTTCCCGTAAGACTCTTTCAATAATTATCTTTCAAAATCAAGAATAACCAGATATGAACTGAAAATGCTCACGTGTTTTCAGGATGGTTTATAACATATGCAAAGAGCCATTAATGATCATGACACTGCTAATTGCTTCACAGAACAAGCAGATATCTGTCAGATTACTTTCGCATGGTACTTTCAGTGTTGAATCATTAATTACAAAACTTGATTTAGTATGCAAATGAGATGTTTATTAACTTGACAATGCTAAATGCTTCATAGGATCTTATGACAGTAATTTATTTTGTGAATCAAATAACTCTCGTTTAATAAATGAAAACAACAACAAGAAGAAGATGACCACGCAAAATGTTGACATCTTAGCAAGCTTTGACATTTTTCGTTATGACATCATATGTTAAATAACCGAAGCATATCAATTAACGTCATTTGTAGTTTTTTTCATACACGAAACATTTGATACATTTTCTGTTTATGGATGTACCGGAGGAAATGAAAATAAAACATGCGGTCATTTTTTCAAATGTGTCCTACTTTACTCAAATGACCCCAGACGCCGAAAATAGAGATATGTTTACCTCTTTGTGATATAACGACATGGAAAACTGAAAAAAAATTAAAGTGAACGATGAAAGCGGTTGTAACACTTTATCAATAATTAGGACCTCAAGAGGTGTATTAAGCATTGCGTGGCAAACCATATGGTGGTAAGATAGGCACTACACCGAACTTAACGTTTCACATCCTTCACAATTAGAATCGGACTAACCGCGAAAAAGAGAGCTTTCTGGTGTAGCTTTCAAATAGGGGCAATGATTTCACAGTGTGGGTCTGATCATTGTACAAACAAAACACATTGATAGTAACTATGTTTTTTTACTTTTCAGTCACAATCTACTCTAATGGCACACGTCATAAAGGAGCAGTAATTACAAAGGTAGTTCTTGGATACCAGTATTGACACGTTGTAAAATATTATAAATATACATTCTTTCTCCGACAGTTAAGTCACAGGAACAAGGTTGGCGCACGCGCAATGTTTTTTAAAGTAGGAATTGAAGAGTGACCTACTTCTATTTGAGATCGCGTTCTAACTGGACATACGAGTTTGCATATGGAACGCCAACACCGACTTGTCCCTTATCGCAGTGTAGATTTTTATCATGCAATGACAGTGTGTAAGGGTGAAATCGTCACCGCCTACTTCGCTAGATTTGCAGGAATGCTTCTTGGTAGCCCGTTTTTTACAAGCACAAGCGGTACGCATGCGTGCATAGTACGCTTCAAGGAGCTGCGCTTCCACGGAAATGATGACTTCAGCAGAGAGTTTGGGTGAAATGGTAATTTTCGGCCCCACATGATCACCAAAGAGTGTCTGTTGAAAACACCGAAAGGATTCTCATCAGACAGGAGACGCTGGTTACTGGCGTTGTATGAAGCACATGGGATGTTAGCGGATATTATCATACTCGGGCATTAACATGCATCTTGACCTTATATGGCGCTCATGTTATAAGAAGTCACAAAAGTAACGAATTTTATCTCCTGCAAACGTTCATACAGCGCCACCTGTGGCGGGGTCAAGAGGTCATCGTGTAAGCTTGTCCTATCCTCTTTTGCCCTGAGACGGTCCTCCAGGCAAGACTGCCATTTCGGCAGCTGGGCCTCATCTGAACTTTAACAACGCCCTTTTCCTCCCCTTTACACCACATTTTACCATGTATGGATTTGTGTTTGGGCCCCCCAAAATTGGGGCAAGATTAAATGAGTTACCTATGTAGGTGAATTCTTTGTTAGACTGTTAATTGGTCACCCATTTGTTGCCCACTTTATGTATTTCACAGTTATGAGCATGTTAATCATTGTAAGGAAATTTGTTTGGATGTCAGTTTATTGGTCACCAATTTTGTGGCCAAATTGATGTATCTC
Organism: Ptychodera flava; assembly: GCA_001465055.1. NCBI lineage: Eukaryota > Metazoa > Hemichordata > Enteropneusta > Ptychoderidae > Ptychodera > Ptychodera flava. Next base: position 107,015 of record LD343727.1, on the reverse strand, counting down.
ACCTTTACAACTTTAATTTTATCACACGTATAAGTAGGTTAGTTATTGTAAGGTCACACGTTTTGTACTATGTGTGTCATCAATTAGTGGCCTGTTTGATGTATTTTACAGTTACAGTTTTTCATTAAATGGTCACCCATTTGGTGGCCCATTTCTCCCACAAGGACATGAGTTGGGTGTTCCTTGATTTTGCCGGTGTTGTAGCTGGCATGTGCACAGCATCACCACCAGTGATGTGGGGCCTTGTCCAGCATTAACAGCGTTTGCAGGGGATAAAAATTCCTATCATCAAATCAAAGAAAAAAACTGTGTCACGTGATCATGACACTTTATAGATCATGCTTCTGCGTCATGTGCACACCCAATATTCTGTATCAGTGTCATTTAGATTACCCATGATTCGATTGACAACAATTCACACTTCTCGTTGTAATCCTTCCCTTTCAACTGGCACTGTTGTGGAGCGGTTTTGGAGAGAAGTTTTTGTAAAAACGCAAAGCTAGGCTGTAACTCACTCTCAGTACCCAATTCATGCGGTTATAGCATTGCCAGATGACAATATTTGTTGGTGGAGTCAGGCAGTTTGCGTTTATACAAGATTCAGACGATTTTCTAACTTTCATTGGCGATCATGAATATAAGAAAAGTCGTGTTAGTGATTTAATAAATAGCTGGTCTTGCGAGAGAATGTACGGAAAAATTTTATGAAATAGGTTTTCATAAGGTTGAGTTTGTCATCACCTGCATTCAAAGAGTGCAATATTTGTATTACCACAAAGGCATGATGATGAATAGATTTTGAATTTTAATAATCGAAGTGACTAATTTCCAAAAAACTAGCTTACCCCAAATTATTATTCATTGAATATTTTATACCGACGATCATGAAACCATTCATTAAAGAAATCCAGTCACATGTAGCAGTAAAAGCCAATCACATATTTTCAGCTGGGAGGCCTGGCAGAAGCAAGCATGCCATCAGTACTATTTACCTCTGATGAAATATAGCCGACACAAGTCATTTACCATGTAGGGACATACTCAAAATTAAAGATGATCTAGTACATTTCAGCTATTGCAATTTGATCAGTTACTGTGGTTGGATGTTGCTTGTGAAGAACACACTAGGACGTAGTACTGAAAATCTTGACTGCAGAATGATATCTTAGACTGCCATGTTGGCAGCCGAAACATCATTCACTGTGTTTTGCATGCTTCGTATGACCACATGTATAACACAGTGTCCACAGATTGTAAGCAAATCAAAACATACACTAAAATAATGATTTGACAGTCTTAAAGGTATAGGCTACTGTCACCTGTTCCAATCACTGCATAAAAACCCTATAATACTTACTGTATTAAGATGGATTATTGCCTGTATTTTAGCTGAAGAGTGCATATACAGATGAATACAGTCAAGAATCCATTTTTTGTATTCAGCAAGCCTGTATTCATGTGGATTCATGTGAATTCACGTGTATTACACTATAATACAGGCAACTCATTAATGTGAATTTATCTGAATTATTGGGTTTTCATGCAGTGAATTTTGCCACAGTTACCATGGAAAGAGAAAATATAACCAATCACAGATTATAAGCGGGTGGCCGCTTTTTAAAAACAGCGTCCTCATAAGGACATTTTGAATACCAAGAACGCCCCTTTGACTATATATGGGCATATTTAAATTAGAGGTGACTGTATACCTTTAAGAAAAAGAAATGACTTCAAATGTTCGACTTACTAGCATAACCGTTTTATGTAGTCATGCGTGAAACATGATTGAGCATAATACCAGAAAACAGAATCACACGAAGAAAGGTTGAAAGTGCTATTATGATATTTATTTCCTCGATTCTTTTAAGTCACATTTCAAATACCATGAAAGGAAGCTTGTAGCTCGAAAGTGACAAAGTCCATCGATTGACCTGTAAAGAGATAAACATTACATGCTTCATTAAATTGTGTTCATAGATGAGAGGATAGAAAGCACTTTGGAGTATAAAAAAATTACCCATAAGAAATTGGTGGTAGACATTTTTGGCAGTTTATGTGAAAATGCAGAAAGAAAGACTGAACAAATGCATGTCATGATGTAAATGCAAGCTGCTATGTTAAGGAAGATAAAATTCGTGTCACCAAATAAATATTTTTTATGAGTTTGATTGTTGAGTCGTTCGCTTAATTAACAACTTACCTCAATTATTAAATCTCATCCTGTGTGCACCATCAAGTTTTATGCAAGGTCGCCTATTTAAAGAAAAAGAAAGTGTAAGGTATATGTTCGAAATATGATGAGTTATAGTTCATACCTCTTGTGATGTTTTTGTCAGATTTCAACAGTCAAATTCCTTCCCTGAAACCAACCTTTGGTAGGCATCCGTCCTTACCAAACAAGGAGTCATAGACATGAATTCGAAGATACAGATCGCAGTATTTACCCTATACATAAGACTCAGCCATTTTGATTCATATTATTGCAAATAAAAAGCCTACTTGATACTGCAGCAGCAGCAATGGATGTTCCACTCATGGTCTCATAGCAGGTATCGCAGTCGTTGCTAGCACTTCTGATGTTGGTACCAGGAGCACTAGTGTCAACACATGGACCATAGTTGGAGAAGGAAGCGCCTTCGGCTCCGACGGTGGTTGCCTGGATTTAAACGGGAATATGGAATTCAAAATCTAATAACTGACAACACATATGTAATTCTTTAAATGTCACTTAGTCCCACTGCTAGTCCGCAAAATTTGTATGGTAAAAAGATACTATTTCAAAAGAAAGGACACACCATGGTCTCTTGCTTATACATAATATCAACTTCATGAAGGGCTAAAGGGCAAGATATTAACTGGATTGTCATTTTCCCATATGTCCTTTTGTCAGTAATAGTACTTTAGTTCTCTTCTCATTCGCTTCGTAAAACCTTTTCTGTCCGTAAAATACTTTTCAAAGTTCATTTTGACATAATACACGAGTTCAAATTAGGGTAGAATGCACATAGGGGACAGATATTCTGACTCTCAAACATTTACAATATCTTAATTTTTGGTCTAACGCTTGTGGGGGGCTCATTCTTAAGTTCATGGAGAAACTAAAGTTTTCATCGGCTTAGCTTTTTTAAAATCGAAAATTTAATTTTCAAAACCTAACACAGGCCATTTTGAATTTCAAAAATCGGTAAATTTAAGGTTATTTGTTTCTCTAGTACCAGAATTTGCACCGTTATTCACGACATTTATTCTTGATTTTGAAAGAGAATGGTTGAAAGTTTCCTTGAGGAAAGTTTGGGCAAAAGTTCGCGTATTTTAATTCCGAAGCGCATACTAGTAGGAACTGCGCATGTGCAATTTTCTTGTTTACAAACAGTGTACTTTATGCGCTATGTATAGATGCATCATGTTAAAATATAGCTGCAACATTTAAATTTAACGATGTACATTAAGACAAACATGTTTTAACTTTCATCAATCACCAACGTAGCTGGGATACAGTGTCTATATTGGTCGTAGGGGTCACCAGCGACCTTTGAGCGCCGTTCCGACGACCACCGCCCTTTAAAGAAGTGTGCTTGACCACAGTCTTTCTAGAGACTGTGGTTTGACAGCGGCCGAGCATCTGTCTGCTGCTTTGGCAACACAGAGAGACGTGCAAATTAATATCTCACCTTAGCAACACGGGCAGGGGAGTAGTTGCAGGCATCGTCTCCATTGTTGCCAGCGGCAACAACGGCTGAAAATCCAGCGTTGGCAACGTTTCTGACGCAAGCATCGAGTGCAGAGTTAGCGCCACCACCGAGGGACAGGTTAACAACATCGCCTCTACTACCACCGTACAAGACAGCTTCGAGACCTGCAAATGTATATCAAATACGCAATGTAATCTTTTGGCGTGGTCTTGTATGAATCGTCGTAATGTTGACAGTATGCTACATACTGCCAACGACTATAATCAACATTATTAAGTATGAAAGTCCAGAGATCATTCACTATCGGCCTAAAGACGACCTGATAAGTGTAAAGGGAGAGGACCATCCCATGTGAGGCTGCGCGACTTTCTTGCTGATAAAGGTTGCCTTTTCCAAGAAATCGACGACGAATGTCAAGCAAATGTTAAGGAAATTCAGAATTTTAAGGCATGTTCATAGTTCACTAGTTTTGTAGCTTTCCAATCACCACAAGGCCTTTGTTGTCGATTAAGTTCTAATCAAAAGTGAAGATAATTGGCCTCACCGTCACAGATGCCTGATGTGGATCCAGCTCCATTACAGCCCAAAACACGGACGCTGCTGAGTGAAGCACCAGAACCACCAGCAATGCCAGCAACATGTGTACCGTGGCCATTGCAGTCACCGCCCTGACAAAAAGAGGGCAATGATATCTCCCTTTAGTAAATTATTTCCATCAATCTGAGTTTTGAATCAGTTTGAATTACCTGTAAACCGTGCCGACGAGATTCTTATGGGCAGATCTGTGAAATGTAATTTATTTACGCAGCATTCTGAAGAACTTTTTATAACAGTGAATTCTTGTATGGATGACAATTTACGTATAGCTCACTTTGTTCCGCAGAAGTTACTTAATTTTTGTCATGCTGAAAAGGGTGACATTAACGGGCGACAAATACATGAACTATATTATCAACAATGATAAAATGTTGAAGATTCTTGAATCTTTCACTTACATTGCCACCCTCGAAATCGAAGAAGGGGGAAGCGCGACCTCCGAACTCAACATGAGAGTCCACGACGAAAACGGTACTTTCACTGGCTATAACGAATAAAATGGAGAGTGTAAAAATCGACTCAATATTGTGGATCAAATCTTCTCACATAATGATACGTAATTATAAAGACCAACTGAAATGTTCTTCGTACTAGTGCCAGGCCTGGAAAGGCTACGATAAGGTTCAAGAAAAATATACAACCATTCCGGGAATAGGGTAGGTCGATTAGGATCCTTCAAAAAAATTTTACCTTTATTTTAGCGTGACGCATCAAAAAACAGCACATTCAGCAAAATCATGCGTGGTTTTTTGAAAAGGAGGAAAACAGTTCAGGGTTTGAGGATTTTCAAGAAGGTTACCCGAAACAGACGCATTTTTTAATTTCAAATTGGTTATTAAAGCTCAAAGGTAAGTTGGAGTATTAGAAACTGTTCAATATATTTTCATTAGCCGGATGATTTTCTCATAAACTTTAAAATAAGCTTATCCATGTCATGCCAGCCTGAACTTCAAGTCTAGACGCAATGTCAGGCGTTGAACTTGTCATATTGGTGGGTCTGCTCCTAGAAACCTGCGCAATGACCCATAATTTTGCAAAAAAGAAACGCTCTATTCACTACGATCGACTCTTTACAGTACCTTCAGACGCACGACTCCAATCGCGGGAGAAACAAATATCACCATGTTATTTATTACATAGACGAGCTCAGAGAGAATATCAACTAAAACTTCATTACTTAACGTTGTTTTTTGTTAAGTAAAGAGACCAGTGTGAAACTCCTATTTTTTTGGAGGGAGTGGACAAATTTCAATAGTGCATGTGATAAATTTTATTGTGACACACATACAAGCTTCCTTTACAAGATAAACACTGGCAATCATGAAAGCCCAGACGAGCCACGGTCAACCAGACCCCCTAAGTCGACATGTGTTAGTCCAATTTTACACACATATACTTGATCACACTCATGGCATCAAAAGGGATGGAGAAAAATTAAAAAAACAATTTACAAGAGTTGAAAGTCTCACCTCAATTTTATTCCCTTATGGGTGCCACGTGATAAACAGCTTGGATATTATATTCACCAATAATTTTTGGTAAATATGGAAAGGATGAATATGAAAGTGATAAGTCACAGTTTCACTAATGATTTGATCTTATCAATATAAAAGAAAATGAGGGCAACTACACACATCGGCTCTACCAAGATTGTTTAATATTACGATATGGTGGATAAAAGGATCATTGCAGTTATTTAGTTTGGAATACATGGCGAGACACCGGTGAATCGATAGTGCTTTGGCCCTAGTCATGTGATCTGGGTCCCCGGTAAACCGGTTTGTTGATTGAGTGATTCGTCTTAACGGTGTTTCGGAACCACAAATGGGGTTCCTTCATCAGCCGCTCTCTTGTTTTATATCCCCTCCGCTTGGTTGTGTGATAAAGTCATCTTCGTCCTCGAAGTGGAGAAGCCAGATTCGTTATTGAGAAAGTTAGCCACTATTGACGGACATCTATAGTGAGCGGATCCGATGTGTGGTCTAGCATTATAATTAACATGACCCAGCATCGACCGGAGTTTCTAGACACTTATAAGGATTTTTGTTTTAGGGCATATTTTGAGCGTTGCTAGTGCTCGTTATATTAACAGAAAATGTTGTACTAATCTGTCAACGATTAGTTTGTTTTAGGCATTCAAATGATTTTCCGAACTTTTGGTTTGTGTCAATTTTTCATGGACTTTGTAAAAGATTTCGGGTCGATATTGGTGCCTGCTTTCCGGCCGAACAAAGGCAGTGCTAAATACATAATACATTACAACTGATGATGATTTAATATGGTGTTATATCATAGAGTCCAGATTCCTATGGAGCGATGTATTTCCAGGGAAAATGTGATACCCTACTCGATTGACAGGGGCGACTCTCCGCAACGTCCTGCCTTACTACTATGCTCAACATCCACAAATTTGACCAAACAGGCATTCTATTCCGATCAAATATTCCTATATAAAGCTACAAAGTATTTGAGTGTGTATGTAGCAACCTCGTCTTTTGCATTTTTTATACATTGTGTGCTGATAATAATGGCAAAAGTGAAAATGGCCAAGTAAGTATAGACTATGAAAACTACTATGATAATGATATTTGACTGTGTTGTATTTGTCTTGATACGGAAGTAGTTGGTTACGTGATGTGTTTTTGACTTTGCTCATGGCAGTGGAAATTTCCGAACTTTTCTACTATCTTTCAGTGAAACGATAGCTGAGTTGTTTCGTTTAAACATAATGCAGGTGATCCGATGAACATATTCTGTCGACATCGCACACCTTGAAGCTTACCAATGGATCTGAAAATGTGGTGTTGTCGGCAGGACGATAGCGATAGATATGATGAACACGAGTAATGCGCAGAAGAGGAACTCACAGCACAAACGCGGGATCAACCATTATAATACATTTCTTGAAACTCTGCACAAATATTCTTGGAAGTTGTGCAAGTGCAAAAATGAAATAACAAATGGGGGTCACCACGCTCGTTTCCATGGAAACGGACGTTAAAATGGCGTCGTTAGAAATAAATGAAAATGATATAATTCACTTAAACTAAAGAAAGCAATTATAAAACGCTTAGCAAATGAGTTAATTTTAATAAATACCAAGACTTAAGATCCATATCCATCGAATGTATAGTTTCCATGATGTTTGTAAAGAAATTTTATCATAAGTATCGATTACAAAATGACGATATCGAAATTATATCACTACATAATTTTCGAACTTTCTTCCTGTCGCTTTGAATGGTGTCATTTTGACCAAACTTGGCGAAAAAAATCCTGACATAATACCATTTAGTTTACAATTTTAATAAAAGGGTGTCACCACGCTACTTTTTACAAAATCTCCAGGTGAATGGGTAATATGCGCCATGTAAATGGGAGAGAAATGTTAATTTTTCGCTCATATTGAATAAAAACCAGCTTCCTAGGCGGTCAAAATATGAAAAGGTAATAGGTTACATGTATTTCTAAGAGACTCGGTCAAAAAAATTAAGTAAAAGCGCAATTTCAACAATTGATGTTAAATACATGTGCTACAAAGTAACCTATTTGCGGCAGACTGGAGTTAAATCTGCGCAGAAACGTTCTAAAGCGCGTGCGCGTCCGAATTCGTCGCACTTTACCTTAAGAATGAGATTTCCGATGAATTGTATTCTACTGTGGACTTAAATGACGAATGGCATTGCAAAGGTCGTACATTATTAACAAACAGTCGATTAGGTAGAGAATAGCCCTAGTTTTTGACTACTTCAGTTGCTAATGGTAACTACAATCTTCCAGTCAGATAAAACTTTTTAGCCGCTGCACAGTACCATATTAGACTCACTGATTACATCTTGAAAAATGTGAAGAGATACTTGGTACAAAGAGACTGCATGACACTTAGAAGTCTAGCAATAATACACTCCAGAATTATCGTTCGTCATGTCAATGTGGAAACCAAAGATCATTTATTCAAACACAGCTGCTGCTAGTTTACTCACTTTCTTCTAAACTTTCTGTTTGGCTGCCAATAAAAAACGACTGAAAAGTTTTACAAAATTGCTGTCTCCTCTTAAAAACAATGAACATTTCCCAGTATATAAATGTACGATGAAAAACCACAGAGTGATTGGTTAAAAAATTGTAAATATACCATGTCTGTCTGGACTCAGATAAGATTGTCCCAATTTCCTGAGGCATGCTCTGTTGTTACAAATCAGAGTGAATCATGGGTACCTCTAATACTACGTCGCCGGTGCAGACATTCAGGGCTCAATATAAATTGTAATGATATACAGGAAGTATTAGGATGCTCTATTAAAGGCGGCAGAAACTACAGAGACATTTTAACACAAGGATACTAGGAAACCGGACACAGTCACTGTGTCGTGAGGTGAACATAACATTTTAATGATACCGTAGAGAAAGGATCCAGTCAATCATTGCGTTTTGAGTGGTCCTTTTAGGAAAAGAAACACCAATCACTGTGGACGTTACATATCAGTAGGATATAAGTCGTAGGCCATCTTGAAACGAATAGAGTACTTGGACCACGCCACCGAAGAATTTATGTATTCCACTAAAATTTTCGCTGAATCTCAAGCTAACAGGGAGGCAGAGAATATAAAGTTACTATAGGGAGCACGAACCACGTACCATTGTAGTATGTTGTGTACGGGCACAGCCAAAGAAGGACAAATTGTGTAAGAATCATGAACTCAGCATTTTTCATTCTGTATTTTATCCAGAGACAAAATGAATTCAGTTTGTCTTTTCAATAGTTACATATTCCTTTAAAGATGGCCATCTTAGTGAGTATAAGAGTTCCATGGTTTCTTGGTTCCTTGGTCATCTAAAATTTGAATATGCCCTTTTATAGTAAACGAGGCGTCTCAGCGCCATGTGGTGGCGCATTCGTTTTGCGTTCCGCTCAAGAAAAGAACGATGATTGGCTATTACAGATATAGACATGAGTGTCTTTACTTGGCCACCTCAATGGCAAATACACTAGTCCACTTCAAAACTTCGGTAGCCCCTATACAACGAAACTTTCACCATGCTTACCTATAATACGCGTAAATAGATTTAGACCAATAATTTATAAACTCTCATACATGAATATTAAGCCAAAAGTTTCCTTGATAAAGTAGTCATAGATGCGGTGACAGGAAACGTTTTTACGGCAATGTAGAGTCATACTATTGAGGACAACAGGAGATTTTGACATCATGTAGGCATACAGTATCATTGCTGACAAACCCCTCATTATGACACATCGTCATTTTTTAAGGTGGCCATTTCAATTCAATGGGATTTTACGTGTTTACTATTAATAAGTCATTTCAATATGTTAGTATAACAATAACCAGATAAATCGCATTCCAGAAAACAGAATCACACAAAGAAGGATTGAAAGTGCTGTTATGAAATTTATTTCATCAGTTCTTTCAAGTTACATTTCAAAAACCATGAAAGGAAGCTTGAAGCTGGAAATTGACGAAGTCAATTGATTGACCTGTAACGAGATAAACATTACATGCTCCATTTAATTGTGTTGATGGAAGACAGGACAGATAGCGATTTGCAGTAGAAAACAATTATGCATAGAAAATGCGCGCTAGGCGTTTTTGGCAGTTTATGTGAAAATGTGGAAAGAAGGAGCGAACAAATGCATGTCATGATGTGATTGCAAGCTACTAATTTACCAAAGATAAATGTCATGTGACTACTTTGCTGTTATTTCTGTATAAGAATATGTCTGAAAACTGAAATCTTTTTATATGTTGTGTTTGGTTGTTGAGTCGTTCGCATAATCAACAACTTACCTAAATTATTATATTTCATCCTGCGTAAACCATCAAGTTTTATGCAAGGTCGCCTATTTAAAGAAAAAAAATAGTGTAGGGTATATGTTAGAAATACGATGCTTTATAGTTCAAACTTCTTGTGATATTGTTGTCAGATTTCAACAGCCAAATTCCTTCTCTGACACCAACCTTTGGTAGGCATCAATTCCTACCAAACAAGGAGTCATAGACATGAATTCGAAGACACAGATCGCAGTATTTACCCTATACATAAGACGAAACCATTTTGATTCAGATTATTGCAAAAAGAAAACCTACTAGATACTGCAGCAGCAGCCATGGATGTTCCACTCATGGTCTCATAGCAGGTATCGCAGTCGTTGCTAGCACTATTGATGTTGGTACCAGGAGCATAAGTGTCAACACATGGACCAGTGTTGGAGAAGGAAGCGTCTTCGGCTCCGACGGTGGTTGCCTGGTGTGCAAATTGGAATATTGAATTCAGTATGCAATAAGTAAGAACATGTCTGTACCTAGTACATCTCACATTGCATCCAACACTGTGCCAAAATTGTCGTGGAAATAGTTCGATAGCGATAGCTCAGCATGACAAACAGAGAACGCCCTTTCTTGAAGGTAGAATGTGCCTCGGGCACAGCTATTCTGATTGTCAAACTTTTACAATCTTTTGTGATCTATAATGTGTAAGGGCTCATTTTAAATCCCTTGGCGTGAGAAAAAGTTTCACGATTTAGTTTTACGAAAATCGAAATAATATTTTTCCCCATAGAGTTAAAACAGGCATGGCGGGCATTTGGAATTTCGAATATCGGTAAATCTTAAGAAATGTATTTCTCTAGTACCAAAATTTGCATGGTGACTCCCGATTGTTATTCTCGATTTTAAAAGTGAATGATAGAAATATTCCTTGAGGAAAGTTTTAGACTTTTTTCTGCGGAACCAGTTTGCCAATATAAAATTCAAACTGAACGCAAACTCACGCAAGAAGGGGTCACGACATATCAAAGCTAAGTGTCTACATCCTTTGCCAGATATGCAATTTTTTGAGGAATTAAATAGCATCTCACCTCAGCAACACGGGCAGGGGAGTAATTACAGGCATTGCCTCCATTGTTGCCAGCAGCAACAACAGCTTGAAATCCAGCGTTTGCAACGTTTCTAACACAAGCATCAAGAGCAGAGCTAGCGGAACCACCGAGGGACAGGTTAACAACGTCGCCTCTACTACCACCGTTCATAACAGCTTCGAGACCTGAAATGCAAAACGGGTTCTTTATCTAGTCCAGTTTATATCATCACAACATTGTCTTTGAGCTTAGAAAAACTAAAATTGAATATTCATTGAAGGGATTTTCACTACTGCATCATAGATTACAATGTGTACAGGAAACTAAAATAGGGCCAATCCTTGGTTTTTATGTATTTTGAGTTTATGTTACGCCATGTTTGGTATAGATAGCTACAGTATACTTAGCTCTCACTTTATATTTGACATCGACTTATAAATGTGGGATTCATTGATTGACATACTGCTTAGTCATCACGGTGAAGATTTGATTGAATAAAAGAAAGAAACTTTTAAAAGTTTTGAATGTAGAAATGCACCTCGAGGACAGATATTCGAATCTCAAACTTTAACATTATCCTTTTTGCCAGCCACTTTGTGAGGAATCATTTTGAAGCTTACAGAGTAAATAAATTTTCACTGCCTTAGTTTTGTGAAAATGGGGAATTATGTTTTATCCATAGAGATTACACAGTGACGGCGGCCATTTTGAATGTCAAATATCGGTAAATATCGGATTATTTGTTTCTCTAGTACCCAAAAATCTATGGTGACACCCGAGTTTTATTCTTGATTTTGAAAGTTTGCTTTGGGAAAGTGTCAGCGAAAATTTAAGTTTTACTAACGCAAGCTACCTTAATCGAATCGAGTCAAGCGCTCAGGAAAAAAAATAATTGAGCGAAAGTGAAAGGAGATAAATCGGCCTATTCATGATAAGCGAAACCAATACCATTCACTATAAGTTGTTGAATGCAGGGAACAATCATGTAAACATGTAGACTGGAGTAAATGTGTATCGTAATAAATTGTAAGACGTTGCTATCATTTTGCTTTGATCAAGAACTGGACGATCGACGCCTCACCGTCACAGATGTTTGATGTGGATCCAGCTCCGTTACAGCCGAGAACACGGACGCTGCTGAGTGATGCACCAGAACCACCAGCAGTGCCAGCAACGTGTGTACCGTGACCATTGCAGTCACCGCCCTAAAAGATAAAGAATTTATGATACTTGCTATTAAGGTAGTACGCGCTATGGGACAGATATTCGGACTCTGCAACCTTTTAAATTTCTTTTGAACAACAACTTGCGGAGCCTCACTTCAAAACTTATTGAGTAAATAAAGTTTTCACTTGCTTAGGTTGGTGAAAATGGAGAATTTCATTTTATCCCCATGGAGACAACACATGGATGGTGACCACTTTGAATTTCAAATATCGGTAAATGACGGGTGATTCGTTTTTTCTAAAACAAAACTTTGCTTGGTGACCCCCGATTTTTATTGTGGATTTCGAAAGAGAATGGTTAGAAGTTTGCTTGGGAAATCTTGAACAAAAGTTTAAATTTATCGATTTCGAGGCACGAACTACCTTCATTGATAAACCAACCGTATTTCGTGCGTGTAGAGTGTGCAATGGTGGTCACATATTTGAAAAGTATAGTGTTCCCGTAACAGTTTGACCAATGGTTTGAAAGTAGCTGAAATAATATGGAAATGGTAAGAGTTCCATACGTGACTAGGACGACATTTTACTGTGTATGGGTGTTATTAAGAGCTGACCAAAGTGTACTCTCTTTTAGTCACTGTTGTTGTTTAAGTGAAAGTAAAGGTAGAGTACTGTACAAATGGATTTGGGTTTGCATTATTCTTGTACTGAATATCCTTCTATGGTTCCAGTATGACTTCACTTACATTTCCACCCTCGAAATCGAAGAAGGGAGAAGCACGACCTCCGAACTCAACATGAGAGTAACGAATACCAGAGTCCACGACGAAAACGGTACTTCCACTGGCTATAACGAATGAAACGGAGAGTGTAAAAATCGACTCAATATTGCGGATGAAATCTTCTCACATAATGATTCGTAATTATAAAGACCAACTGAAATGTTCTTCGTACTAGTGCCAGGCCTAGAAAGGCTACGATAAGGCTCAAGAAAAATAATCCGTTAACAACCATTTCGGGAATAGGATAGGTCGATTAGGATGCTTTAAAAAAATTACCTTTATTTTAGCGTGACGCATCAAAAAACAGCACAATTCAGCAAAATCATGCGTAGTTTTTTGAAAAGGAGGAAAACAGTTCAGGGTTTGAGTATTTTTTTTAAGGTTACCCGAAACAGACACATTTTTTTAATTTGGCTATTGAAGCTCAAAGGTATGTTTGAATATTAGAAAAAAGTTAATATCGCACTTAAAAATCTTTGAAACTGTGACCTTCGATTGGTGAGAGCAAAATTTTAGTCATATTAATTTGAAAGAAGATTTGTTTTATACATCAGGAAAAATATCAAACAAGCGCCACCAGGAAATGCACATTGGTGCACAATATGGTATAGCACGGAGGGACCGTGGGTATAGGAACGTGTGCCGAGAAAAGCCAAGTGACTGGGAGCCAGGCTCATATACTACTAGTCACAATGCCCAGGGACTCATATGTTCCTATTGCAATGGAGAACATTTTAGTACCGAGTTCAAAGCACATGCGCAGAATCATTTTAAACTGCGCAAACTCACTCACCAGCTGCAGCTCTTGCTGGACGACCACGGGCAATACGATCCAGAGTATTGTCAAACATAGCAGTCACGATGGAGTCTTCTTGAACATATTCAACATCATCACGAGCGAGAAGCTGAAACAAATATGCACACATGGACACATGTAATCTTTCAGAGTCACCATCTGTCTTGAGCGTTAGCACTTATTAATTATGAGTGTTTGTTACCACTGAAGCGGTTTCAGTGCGCACCTTCCTTGGCAGTAAGTTTTACAAATTAATGACGTCATTCGTTCCGGAGTAGCCAGTCAATTTTCGTTTAAAACGAAACATCTGCAAACTAATGGATTAAAAGCGCACTTTTATCTCACTTTTCCATACTTTGAGTCGTCGTACAGACGTATCCGAGTCTACGAACAAACTAATCTCCATGTTTGAACCAACAAAACTACAATATATCGCAAGAGTTGATGAACCAAAGTATCTGTATTACACTCACTTGTTTGATGTCATTGGTTTCAACAGCGACGGCGTTCAACACTTTGGACCAGCTCTTAGTGACAGTGACACCAGCGGGAGCATTTCTAGCAAAAGCTTTTGCGTTACTCTGCAGGTTAAGCAAGACACATAAACGTTAAGAAAACATATTAGTATGAACAATTTTTTGATGTCGAATTAAATTAAAACCTCTTGTAAACATACACAGGACAAACAACAATTGCTTCGTTTAAAGGGAAGTCCAAACACATCGAACGCGTTAGTCTTTACTCTCACTGAAAGCAACCAATGGAACGTTGCATCCTTGCTCAAGCTTTTAGCGGCTCTCATACCTTGGGCAACGTTTCAAAAATCGTTATGTTAGCGTCTGACCATCAAATAAAATACCAATGGACGGAATTATAAGAAACACGTCCATTACTCGCGGTCATTTTGATTCAGAATATAGCGATCGCAGTTATTGGCAATAGCACAACATTTAAGTAACGGACGTTATATTTCTTACCTTCAGTTTGACGATATATGAGTTGGGAATAGCGGTGGATGAAGTGTAGAAGTCGGCTGCTGAAGCAGCGGCGACCAAGAGGGCGAGGAGAAAGAGACGCATTTTGAGACGGTGACCTGTCGAGAAAAGGATGGATCATTTCGTATTTATATGAAGTAACAATGATATGTACGAAGAAGCAAAGACAGTCACAATGCAGTAGGTATCACGATACTGTAATGTCAGAATATTTCAAAGGACACTTACCTGTTAGACTATGCCAATGTCGAGAGCGTGCGATATGCCGCTTTATATTCACTTTGGTTCGTCCTTTATCAGCTTTTGTCCGGATACGGGGACTGCGTGGACAGATGTTGGCTTTCGCAGCGTCAACAATTTATTTGACAGGCGGATCCGTTTTTAGACATTTTTTATCTTACAAATCCGAAATAATGCAGTTTGCTTTGGACATCATGCAGGTGGACGACGGCTTGCTGCGCTTTAAGTTGATAGAAATCCATTATGGGTACATGCGCAGGTCCCGTGTAAGCTATCATTACTAACATAAATCACCGGTCAAACAAACTTGTTCAAAAAATGACGGGTGCAAGGAGAATGGAGCGAACATATCCGATCAAAGGAATACCATTTTCAGTTGTACCGCATTTATCTTGTGTGTTGTTGATGATGGGTCGACAACTCGCACGAAGAGAAAAGAGCCATACGAGTTATTATTTTCAATCCTGACTGAAAACAGAGTTGAATCCGGGACATGAATGCAGGTCAGTTTTCATCAACAAAGTTTGAAGTTGGATCAAACCACCTAGAAGATAAGATAATTTTAAACTAGCACGCAATGGGGGGGGGGGGTGTAATCATTAGCATACCCCGCATGGCGTCGCGCTGTCAACATGGCTTTTGTGGGTGTCATGCTTGCGAGCTTACCATTTATCAAAGAGAAAGATCGGTGCGGTCAGCGTTGTAGTTTATGCGTATGATACTGATGTATACAGAGCTTTACTTTTACAGTACATCGCCAGACTGATTTACTTTATCATGCTTCTCCAAAGCAGGTTCAAAACATTCGGCCAAAGAAAAAGTAACGACTGGGTCAGCCAGTGGGCCTGCTATCTTAAGACTCGCCCTGTAGGAGCATTTCCTTGCACTATCGCACCCGGTATTGTGAAGTGGCATTTGTGGATAGATTTTGATGCCGTTCCTCTGAAGAATCACCAGTAAATATTTGATATGATATTTCGTTTGCTTCGCTTTCCAGGTGAAGTAAGAATATTATATTCGGCCTCCATTTTGCAAGTCGTATATTGTGTCAATTTTTACTTTGGAGAAAGGTTTTGAAACTTTCGTTTTTATTTTCACTTCCTTTGCTCAACAGAATAAGTACATTGCTTCTTCTTCATAAAATAGAGTGAAATACAAGGTATTTGTTTCGGAAATACGATACACAATATACAATATTTCATGCTATCATGGACAAATGATTTCTATTCCGGGCTGATAACATTGAACAATTCACGTATACATGACGTGTTGACGGGGCGATGACTTGGTTTCTCAAAATGATATTAGAGAATAGTAAAAAAACCCAGAATATTATGAAAAGAATCAAAAGTAACTGAATACACAGCGGTATTACAGCTTTGTGTATATTTGATATGCACTTATTCGCCCGCTGAATTGTTCATGAAACATAATTCACTGACATTACAATGCATGACAAGAATGCAACAAGTGGAGTGCCTCAGAAGATAAGTGAATCTAAATGTCAAAGGTCACGGTCCATTGGTTCAGACGTGACGCACGTACAACGGGAGAGGGTTCTATGAGGACAGTGTATGATGAGTTACCACACAAGAATAGTGAATCATAGAGTTATCCAGTAATGGACTTCGAACAACAAAGACTTATACATAGTTGTCATTTTCTTCTTTTTTAGCGAAAGAAAGAATAAGAAACCATTACTCGAAAACAAATGTTGAAACACTTATTACTTCAACAGTATTTTCCTAGCTGAACATAGAAAAAAATATTCATCGCGAGCAAATCAAAAATTTCGTCATTATTTGCGAAATTAGTGTTTAATGATTCGAGAAACGTTTTCACGTTTAAACTTACGAAATTGTTTGTAATGGTAGTCAAACCACATGGGCAACCTATCAATCATTTCCAGCTGTTGGTCGTCAGAGAGAAACAACAAGTACGTGGCTGATGCGATACAGGCACGCGGTCTACACGTGTCTTCCGCAAAGTTATACACTATTTGAATGGCGGTTTTTTAACCTGGGCATGCATTTGCAACAACATTGCGCCATTTGTTTAAAGGAAACAAAGAATACTGTGCTTGTATGGTGAGGACGCTATACAATTTTTGTCCTCTCAACCGACACTAGAAATTAGAAGCCCAATGGCCGGGTTTTCCGACTCAAAGTTTGAAACATCGCTTACTTTTAGACACATGTATACAACTGTTCAATATATTTTCATTAGCCGGATGATTTTCTCATAGACTTTAACATAAGCTTATCCATGTAATGCCAGCCTGAACTTCAAGTCTGGACGCAATGCCAGGCGTTGAACTTGTCATATTGGTGGGTCTGCTCCTAGAAACCTACGCAACGACCCATAATTTTGCAAAAAGAAACGCTTTATTCACTACGATCGACTCTTTACAGTACCTTCAGACGTACGACTCCAATCGCGGGAGAAACAGATATCACCAAGTTATTTTTCACACAGACGAGCTCAGATAGAATATAAACTAAAACTTCATTTCTTAACGTTGGTTTTTTTGAAGTAAAGAGACCAGTTTGAAAATCCTAGTCTTTTTGTAGGGAGTGGACAAATTTCAATAGTGCATGTGATAAAGTTTATTGTGACACACATGCAAGCTTCCTTGACAAGATAAACACTGGCAATCATGAAAGCCGAGCCGAAACGAGCCACGGTCAACCAGACCCCCTAAGTCGACGTATGTTAGTCCAGTTTTACACACACATACTTGATGAACAATTTATGTGACAGGCGGGTCCGTTTTTAGACATTTTTTTATCTTAGACATCTGAAATAATGCAGTTTGCTTTGGACATCGTGCAGGTGGACGGCGGCTTGCTGCGCTTTAAGTTGATAGAAATTCATTATGGGTGCATGCGCAGGTCCCATGTAAATCACCGGTCAAACAAACTTGTTCGAAAATGACGGGTGCAAGGAGAATGGAGCGAACGTATCCAATCAAAGGAATACCATTTTCAGTAGTATCACATTTATCTTGTGTGTTGTTGATGATGGGTCGACAATTCGCACGAAGAGAAAAGAGCCGTACGAGTTATTATTTTCAAGCCTGACTAAAAACAGAATTGAATCCGGGACATGAATGCAGGTCAGTTTTCATCATCAAAGTTTGAAGTTGGATCAAACCACCTAGAAGATAAGATAATTTTAAACTAGCACGCAATGGGGGGGGGGGGTGTAATCATTAGCACATCCCGCATGGCGTCGTTTGCAGGGAAAATGTGATACCCTGCTCGATTGACAGGGGCGACTCTCCGCAACGTCTTGCCTTACTACTATGCTCAACATCCACAAATTTGACCAACGAGGCATTCTATTCCGATCAAATATTCCTATGTCATGCCGGAAAATGCCGAGAGAGTTTGACCGGTTAAGAAGGGCTTGACTACGCAGTTTCTGCGTAGTGAAGCTTCATTACGTATTCATGGTGACCCCTGGCCAGCTGTCAATAACTTTGGGGGCTTTTGTCTTTTGGCCTGCTTTGCATATGCGTCGTTGGACACGACCTGCCAATCACCCAGGTAGTCAATTAAACTATTAGTTGACTGTTTACCGACCCAATTAACACTATCCAGCGGTATCAGTCATATTTTAATCGCGTGGCCCGGGTGGGCACAATGTAGGAACGCGTGTATTTCTATGTGTACGTTTCACTTGTGGTGTTGTTTGTACCATGGAGGTAGGAATGTTTGTACCATCGTGCGTTTGAAGTAAGCTTACTTGTTTCACCTACAGCATTACCTTCAAGGTGACAGGCTAACTATTAATGTTCAGTATCGTTGCACCGAGTTCTGCCCACGGTGAAAACCACCTGTTTTGCCACGGTCCCTCTGTGGAGGGACCGTGGTTTTGCCTACTAATTACTGCCCGTCGCTGCCCGTCCTGAATGTAGTCTATCTATAGCTACAGTAATCAGTCAATATATAATACCCCGCGCCTTATAATTTTTATATAAACCACAGTCTCTCTATCCACGAGGGACTGTGTATAAACTTATAAAATCATAGTCCGTGCCGTAAAATTGTTGACTTTCGATGCGATATAGAGGTTGATCGTTGGATCGCACCGGCGCATCCATATTTACTTGCCCCATAAGCTTACTACTCTGTAAAGGGTGGGTAGATGGAATTCCTGGGCCAAAAATGAACACCGGGGCGAAACTTTTTGTGAACCCATGTGAAAACATAAATCATTTATCAGTTTTGATATATACTCCTAAATTGTAAGTTTGACCTAAATTGTAAGATTTTGATCCATGGTTTGATCAAAATCGAGACCACATTCAAGGGCTATGCAGACTGTCCATGTACGCACACACAGTGACAAGAAGGCGGCAAACACCTACTTGCCAAGCACATCGAATCGGCGAAAAGAAGCATAAAAAAGCTATAGGCTCATCGCCAAAACAAACGCGCCAAGCGCTAACAAAAACCCATACCAAGCGGCCCTTTTCAGGGCCACCAAACACTCCAAAAAGAGAACTACCCAAAAAAAAAACCAAACCATAAAATGACATGAACACACAAACACTTAAAAGAAATAACAAAAATCGTACACATAAAAATAACGTGACAGAAAAAATGGCCGTGGAAATAAATCAGCTATTTCCAAAGAAAAGCCGA
>LD343727.1:55348-68226 GCA_001465055.1 Ptychodera flava | reverse complement strand
AACCGGTTGTCGCCGCACAAATATTGCTACAAGAAGTACAAATTAACATAAATTAATCGTTATTTGAAATTCAAAATGACCAACATTCCTGTGTTAACTCTGTAGGAAAAACGGAATCATTTTTCACAAACTAAGACGATGAAAACTACATTTAGTCAAACAGTATCAACATGAATCCATTTCCAAAGTATCGACGCTACGGCAGCCTTTATTATTTGCGAAGGTAATGCAGATTGCATCAAACATCAATGCATCATAGTTGGTAAAAGGGAAAACTATCACAAAATTATCCTCCAAACGGGAAAATTAAATAATAAGGACGTTGAATTTCATGCACCACGATAAACATTGTTCTCTATAAGTTTTACATGAATAGTTGTGACATTACAGTAAAACTGTCGTTGACGCCTAACGTATTGTTTTGAAATTAGTGATCTCGCTGTTTGTATAATGAGTGAAATGCTGTTTATTTCGGTACGTTGAATATGATTTAACAAAGTTAAACCTAATAAAAGCGGTCAGCTGTAGCATGTTAGAAACAAATTTGCATATTTCATACATTTAGAAGATTATACACACCCTTTCAACTATCGTACAAGCAGGTGCATGGAATGCTTTGGATATGTTTTTAAGATTCAAGATCAGTCAGTCAACAGTTAAAAGTAGATGCACACAAATTGCCATCTATGAAAATTCGTGTCACTTGTTAAATATCAACAGAATTGCGGCATCAATTTTTGTGTATTCACATTTTAAGACTTTATGAATGCGATGTGATATCTACGGGCTTGAGATGAACGCAGTCGTTTTAACGTGGTTTAAATGACTTGCTGGTCATTTTGTTAACAATCGAAAACGCCTTCCATAAATTTTGCAAATTGAATCTTGTTATGTTTGAGCTTGTTGCTGTTCTGTTTACGAGCAATGTCACAGAAGTGAGCACTCAAGGGGATTCTCGCCATCTAGAATATCGTTCTTGTCCTTCAGATGACCTTACCTAGCAGTCGTAAAGATTGCATCATCTCGACGTTATAAAATTTATGTGTTTGTCATTTAATATCCAGCTCCTGTCCAGATACTTAGATCGCACTGACACATGTGGACGTTCTCAGCATCTGAATTTTACATGACAGATAGATCCGTATTGCGCCATTTTAAAATCCTGTAGTCCAAAATGGTGCTTTGCAGTTTTCCTTGACTTCCGTGTGATTGTACACGACAGCTTGCTTCCAATTTATGTGGATAGAAATCCGTAATGACAACGCAAGCAACCAAATCTTTTTTCTTGCTTCATAATGGGGCAACACATTTCTTTCAGCAACGGACACGTTCCAAAAAGACAGTGACTTGTAAGGCAGTAAGTGCCTCGAAAATAAAACACTCAAAATTCTGCTGAAACGTTTCCCTAAAAGAAATGGCAACCTTTCTTTTTCAAAGTAAGGAATGAAAACCAAGGGTCGCTGTACAAAGTTTCGTACCAGAAGCACAACTTACCATAAATTAACCGACTTTTAAAATTCAAAATGACCACCGTTCCTGTGTTAACTCTGTAGGAAAAACGAAATAATTTTTCTTAAACTAAGACAATGAAAAGTATATTTAATCAAACAGTGTCAAAATGGGCCCATTCCCAAAGTGGTAAACCAAACAATGTATTGTAAAAGTTTCAGAGTTCGAGTATCTGTTCCTGTAATCGCATTCTGCCTTAATGGACAAATGCAGGTCGCGCACGCTTGAACACTTCTTAAGGTATTACAAATCCACCGGACCGACTGGTATCCACAGATGATGAGCACAGGGAAAATGGAAGCAACTTATCCAAAATAGAAGTATGCGTTTAACTGATTTCAACATATTTACTGTTGTGTTGTTGTTGGTCGGGTACTCGTGTGTAGAGACAGTACTGAGTATTTGTTTAAGCAAACAGAAGTTGATTTACAGGGCTGACTCCGAGGCATGAATGTACGCCATAGGGTTATGATCCATAAAACACTAAAACATGGTCGAGAATAGGATGATCTTAAAGGGAAACCTAAGTCCAGCGACTTTGACAGTTTATCCCTTCCAAAATCACCCTTGAGTAAAATGCAGCTCAAATTTGCAACATAATTGCACGCACTGACGACTACGGCACGACGAAAAGAGAACTTGAAGTAGACGACATTTATGGAAATGAGCCCGGAATTCCATGGGCGCGAAAGGGCTCATGGGAGAAGCGTGCGTGACGTCATCGGCGATACAGACGATTGTAGCTTGCAGCTGGAGGAGTACTGTTCAGCGCATTCGTAAGACGACTATGGAGAGTTCTGACAGCGATATTTCTGACATCGAGTATTACTTTTCCCTGACTGAAATCAAACCATACTAATTTGAACCTGTCCAAGATATGTAATAATTAGAAAGCATCTCAAAACATCGTTCATATCTTGGTTGGTTGCGTTTTGTGTATGATTCAGCGGAGGGAGTCACTGTGCTTGTACAGACCCCGAACTGGATTGGAGAGACTGAGTGACCCTGCGATCCTTCAACGCTACGTTTCTAAAACAGAGTTTTCTGTATCAGTCGCTTAAAATTAATTTTTGGTTCGTGAATGATACGGAATGATTGACTGATTGTATGTGTTACCGTGTAAGTCGAGCTTGGCCAGATCTTTAAGGTTGCGAAATCTCCGATATGTATCAGAAAATATTTATTCGCGATTTGACAAATCTATTATTATAGTGTCGTCTGTTTTTCGAAGCTGGTGTCGAACTTAGGAAGTCGGACTTACTCAGATCTACAAAGTGATGAAATCGCCGATATAATGAATATTTGCCCGCTATTTAAAAAAATAGTATCGTCTTAAAGCTTGTTGTAAAGAATGTGTTTCATACTAGACCAGCCCAAACTCCCGATGATTTCTGATATGTCCTCTGTTCAAGTCCCGATCGCCAAGTAAAAATGTTTACACGTAAAGAATGTAATTTGTGCAAGGGCCTCCCGAGTCCCGATGATATCCGATCGGCCCTCTCGACGAAGTCCCGTGTGGACATTTAATGAAAAAAAAATGCTTTACATGTAAAAAATGTATTTCGTGCATTAATAAATCTAAATGTAAAACATACAGTATTCTTGACTTCCGGCCATGGATGCTATTTTTGAACTAAGAGTCGGACAGAGGTATTCGGGTGGTCAGATCTGTTAGGTGGTGAAATCTCTGATATACATCGGATATTTACCCACGATTTGACAAAGTATCGTCTAGTATCAGAGTTAAAGTACTAAGTCGCCGATATTTATCGGATAAATATCCGTGATTTCGTAGACCCGGCATGCCAACACCACACAGTGCAAGTAAATCTAGGATCGTCTGGTATCGATATTAGCCTAGGAGTTCCGGCGCAATTGATATTTATCGGGTAAATATAATATCGGCGATTTCTCACATCCTGCGTGCCGAGACACATTAGGCAAAAAGTCATTCCAATATCTTGTAATATCAATATTACAAGGTATAGTCCCGAAATTGCCTATATTTATTGGTTATAAATCGGAGATTTGGCAGACCCGGGATGTCAAGATAAGAGACGCTTTGTGTAGTTTCGTCTTCGGATTTTAGAGTCCCGAAATTATTAATATCCCGAAATATTAATATTTATCTGGTTAAAACCGGCGATAGTAGGCTGACTCAGCATGTCAAGATACGAACTGCATTGTGTGGTATCGTCTTGTATCGGTATCAGAATCCCGAAATCCCTTATAAAACAATCATCCTGAAAGAATTAGAACATAACGTCTTTTACAGATTTTTAAACTCGCCCGACTTTCTTCAGCCACTGTCTTCGAAAAAGCTGTTCTGTGGAAAGACGGTAAAAGCTGACTCCGTTTGTTCTTCCCTGAGTGATTTTTGCACTCAACTGAACAACAGTTAACTATTTTTTATGCTACTGAGCATTAAAGAGTCGTAACGTGCAGAACTGCACTCCTGCAGTCATAGACTCCAATGCTTTGATAGGCTGTCACACACGTTCGTGTATCGCCGATGACGTCACAAACGCTCCTCCCATGAGCCCTTTCGCGCCAATGGGATTCCAAGCTCATTTCCATAAATGTCGTCTACTTCAATGTCTCTTTTCGTCGCTCCGTATTCGTCGGCGCGTGCAATTATGTTGCAAATTTGAGCTGCATTTTATTCAAGGGTGATTTGGAAGAGATAAACGGTCAATGTCGCTGGACTTAGGTTTCCCTTTAAAGAAAAATGTTAGTTTTATCACACTCTAAAGTAGAAGTCTGTGATAGTCTTTTCAAAGTCGTAGTCTTCAAATATAATGGCATGACCCATTCAAGAAAAAAGCTACCTTGCAATCGCATGAAAGAAATGTATCGACGCAGTGGATGATTTTTATCATTTTCGGCGGTAATTTGCCAAATTGTATCAAACTTCAATGCATCATAGCTAGATTGTAAAATGGAAAACTTTCAGAGGTATATGAATAAATTTGTGTAAGAATGAAATTCTTCGGGAAATATTTTGTCAATTTGTTCTATCTGGCAGCAGGTGAGACATCAAGGATCTATGTCTCTTTTAGACCACATGATGACAAAGTCAGTAAATTAAAGACTTGATTACTATACAGAGGTCTAGCAAAGTTCTCAGTAACTGTTTGAAGTGCTGTTCTAGTTTTTCTGATTGCGGAATCCACATATCTTTGAAAATGACGTTGTTCAGGAAGGAGGTAAACACATTTTGTTGACTCAAATGTAGAGTGTGCGGTGCCTATGGACGAGTCGTTTAAGCGGATTTGCGAACTTAAATAACAATCTTATGTTATGATACATAAGTATTGAAATAAGCAACGGTTGTTGAAGAGAATATGTATGCCCGGCAATACGAATTTTTGTGATTTCAATTTAAGGCGAATGTAGAAAAATGTATTTTAATTACACATAGAGACGTAAGACCATTGCCTGCAGAATGTCCGACCCCCATAATGTTTACCATATGTGAACTGAATGTGCTCACGTGTTTTACAACAGTTTCATTAATGGTAGTACTCTTCATAGAACAATAAGATATCTGTTATATCACTATAGATAGCAGGTTTAATCAACTTTCGCACAGTACTCTAAGAGTTAAATCACTTATTACAAAAATTTATTTAATATATAAATAAGCTGTTCATTGACTTGACACTGCTCAATACTTCATGGGACAATAAGATATCTATCAGATCAACATTTATAGCATGTTTCATTACATTTAATGCTGTAATTTTAGAGTAATGTCAATATATATATATAGTACAGAGTTCGTTGAATATACAAATGAACTCATAATTAACTTGGCACTGTTCAATTTTTCATAGCGCAATTAGATATTTATAAGAACAATATCTGTAGCAGGTATCACCAAATTTAGTGCCGTAATTTCAGAGTTATATACCTAATTACAAAGTTTATTAAATATATAAATGAACCCTTAATTAACTTCAAACTATTAAATGCTTTACAACACAGTCAGATAGCTATCGGGTCAGTATCTTCAGCAGATGTCATAACATTGGTGCATTTATTTCAGCATTACATGACTAATTACAAAACTTCATAAAATATGTAAATGAGTTATTTATTAACTTGACACTGCTCAATGCTTCTCAGTACAATGGGATATCTATCAGATCAAAATCTGTAGCACTTTCATCAAATTTAATGCTGTAATTTTGGAATAATATCACTAATTACAAAGTTCATTAAATATGCAAATGAACCCTTAACATTAGGGGAGGACTGCATTAACTTGCATTGTACATGAATGAAACCCGAGTCCTAGCCTGAGCAACTCGGGTAACAAACAGAAGACTTTTAATCCAAAAGGTGTGAATGCTCCATTGTTATGTTTATCTAATCCAGTTGGTGCTATTGTAGTGCCACTGTAGGAAAGGAAGGTCTGTGAAATTGATCCTCTAGGGAAGTAGGGTATTCCTAAGCTAATGGAGCTTTCCCAAAATGACTTGACGCTGCTCAATGTTTCATAGCACTATTTGATATTTATCAGATCAATATCTGTAGCAGTTTTCACTGAATTGGATACCGTAATTTCAGAGTTATATACCTAATTTCAAAGTTTATTAAATATGCAAATGAGTCCTTAATTAACTTCATACCACTACATGCTTTACACCACAATTACATATTTGTCGGATCAGTATCTGCAGCAGATTTCATCAAATTTGGTGCAGTTACTTCGGAGTTATATGACTAATTACAAAACTTCATAGAATATACAAATGAGCTATTTATGTAATTGATACTGTCCAATGCTTCGCAGTACAATTATATATTTATCAGATCAATATCTGTAGCAGGTTTCACTGAATTGGGTGCCGTAATTTCAGAGTTATATACCTAATTACAAAGTTCCTTAAATAGGCAAGTGAATTTTTCATTAACTTTACACTACTGAATGCTTTACATCACAGTTAGTAATCTGTCGGATCAGTATTTGCAACAGCATTCATTAAATTTGGTGCAATTATTTCAGAGTTATATGACTAATTACAAAACTTCATAAAATACGCAAATCAGCCATTTCTTAACTTGACACTGCCCAACACTTCTCAGTACAATAAGATTTATATCAGATCAATATTTGTTGCATGTATTATCAAATTTGGTGCAGGCATTTCAGAGTTATTTAACTAAATACAAATGTAAATGAGCATATAATTGACATGACACTCACAGTACTATCATAATGTTCTGAGATTGTCATCTGTGAAAAGTTTCATAAAATTTTGGGCAGTATTTCTTGTTGTATGTCGACACTGTCTTTACTGTCTCCATAGAAAAACCACTATATGAAAAAAAAATGATATTGCATAACTTTATTAATATGCAAGCCACAATAACCAAAATCGACTCAGTTCTTGCAAGTAGCGTATGGTCCCTGTCTACTAAATCTGACTTGAATCTGTTCAGGTGTTTTTGAGTTATCTTTTTAACAGACAGACAGACACACACACACACAGACAGAAAGACAGACAGACATCCCTATAACATTAGCTCGCGTGTTTGAACATGTGAGCTAAACATGGTGTCGTGTATAAAGAATTGAAAATGTAATCATTGTTTCTAGGTTTAATATATATTTGATAAAGATGTCTCAAAACTTACAGGGTCAGTGATGATTTTTTCCCACTATGTTCATAATTTCAACAAGAATTGTTTATTTACCCCAAGCATATTGAGACACAAACTAACTTGTCAACACAGTATTTATATACTTTTAAAATGCCTAAAGGCCCGATAGCTGTATCTTTTAGCATTATTTTTGTGATTTTACTTCCAAACTAGTTCGTGGGAATGAACTCACTGAGGGGTGTTTATTCAGGTAGAATAAAATGTCCACTGGGACTACATGTTATCTTTTGAGCAAGATAAATAATAAACGTTTGCCCAAATATAAAATGGCGCCCTTATGCAAATAAAGCAAAACCTCAGTATGCAGTGCATATATGCATTGGAATCTTTACAGAAACAACAGAGTAGTCCAATACAATGCATAGTGCCGAATGTTTTCCACTAGGACATCATATGCTTGTTGTCTTTGTAATATTACCAGTTTTTGAAAATGGCAAGAAATCAAAATAACAGTTAAAATTTAAATTCACTTGTCCGATTTTCAGTAGTAAAAGACTACATCTTTTAAATTTGTAGACTTTAAAGAAAACCAGACAAAATAGAAAGACATTTTCAGGTCAACAAATTTCAAGTGTTACAGCTATAGAAGGGCTTTCAATTCTAGTCAGGATCAGAATATACTTGTCAACAGTAGCAATGAAGTCTACACATGTACAGCTCGAGTTGCCAAGCTGAATACTGTGTATCTCAATATACTTATGGGAGTAGACCATGTGACAATAGGTGACGATAAACATAAAAATAGACAAAGTCAAAAAGTCATTAAAATTTCTTTATCGCCGTTTAAAGTGATATAAAAAGGTTGCATCCCACTTTCACAATTTCGTTCAAAGTTGAACGTAGTATTGTTCTGTTCTCCAAAACCGCGCACAATATTTAAAAATTGTGTTGTCAAGAATTCTACAAAAGATCGACCGGATAGAGTAAAATTCATAAACAAGGGTGCGTGTTTGGAAAGTTACCATCTTTAGCGGCATAATTTCAATAATTTTAGCATTATCTCATTCTTACAGCGGCATATGGGCAGTTACCGTACATGTTTCGGTAGAGGACCTGTTTAAAACTTCTGAAAGAGAATTAGGATTTTTGTGCTCTACAGAAACGAGCATTCTACGAAATGGCAGCTGAAAAATTGGCGATTCTGAGAGTGAGGCTCAAATGATAACAATGTTATTCGCCACGTTCATTCCAAAAGTACAAGTGTGCGCCTGAAAGCGTGGAACTGTAACTCCAATACTTCAGTACTGCAGCAACGTCGAGTGCTCATGCGTGGGCGTCTAGTGGTGCCTGACCTGACCGCCAGCGATGCAAATACGGCTAGTTTTCAATCGGGCTCGAACCCACAACATACGGCATCAAAGTGTTGACATCTTAGCAAACTTCGTATTATTCATACGTATTGCCTGTGGAATTACTGGAGGGGAAGTAAATAAACAAATAAACATACGGTCGGTTTTATAAAATGTGTCCTACTTTTAACTGAATGACCCCAGTCGCCCAAAATAGAGATATGTTTACTTCTTTTTGACGCAAGGACTTAGAAAAAGGAAAATTTTAAATTTAAAATGAATAATGAAAGCAGTCGGAGCACTTTATCGGTAATTATAACCACAAGAAGGGTATGGCAAGCTAAGTGATGCAATTAACGATTTTTTTTTGTTTTAAATTTTCTTGTTTTGTATTCTAAAATATCATGTCTGTGTTCTAAAAATGTATGTTTATGTTTAAAAACCCATGGTTGTATTCTAAAAATTCATGTTGGTGTTCTAAAATTTCATGTTTTGTTCATAAAGCACTTCCTATATGTGAACATTTCATGCTTGTGTTCATGAAAGGTCATTCGTATGTTCGTTGACCAATTTACATGTTATAAATAATTTGTATGTCCATTCTCCCTGTTAACACTGGGGACGCTGTGTGTGAGCGTCACGAGGCAGCCAGGTGAGGGTGTGCTCTCTATTGCAACAGCTGGATTTTATAAGACGAAATGGCAGGAGCTGTGAAACCATGTAGTTTTACTGTGTGATTCTTTTGCTGCAGTTGGGCTCTTTAAAGACCAATACACACTCAAAAGAAAAGTTACCGTTTCATCAGGTAAAGTTATCAGTAATATTTGTAGTGCTGCTCTAGTTTTTTCTGGTATCGGAATCCACATATCTTTGAAACTGATAAGTTGTTCAGGAAGTAGGTAAACACATTTTATTTACTCAAATGTAGAGTGTACTGTGCCCTATGGATGAGTCGACTTACCGGATTTGCATACTAAAATAACAATCTTCTATTATGATACAAAATTATTGAAATTAGCAACGGTTGCTGAAGAGCGTATAATATGTCCGGCTATTTTTGTGATTTCAATTTTAAGGCGAATGTAGAAAAATGTAAATTACACATAGAGACGTATAACCGTTGCCTGCAGAATGTGTGACGTTACAGACCAAAATAATATTTAAAATTGCGTCATGTATAAAGAATTGTAAATTAATCATTGACTTTAGGTTTAACATAAGTTTGATAAAGATGTCTCAAACGTAGAGGGTCAATGATGATTTTTCCAGCATTGTTATAATTTCAACAAGTCTGTTATATTCTACTCCCGAAAGCATATTGAGACACTAACTTGTCAACACAGTTTTAATACATCTTTAAAGTGCTTAAATTCTAGTCAGGACCATAATGTACTCGCCAACGATAGCAATGAAGTCTACACATGTACAGGTCGAGTTGCCGAGCTGAATACTGTGTATCTAAATATACATATGTGAGTAGAGCAAGTAACAATAGGTGACAATAAAATAAAATAAAAATAGTCAAAATTCATTAAAAATTACTCACCGGCCCTTTAAGATAATATATAAGTTAGTGTCCACTTTCTCACAGTTTCATTCAAAGTTGAACCTAGTATGGTCCTAAGCTTCAAAACTGCGAACGGTATTTAAAAATCTATGATGTATTACTTTGTTGTCTCGAAGTTTACAAAAAAAACAAACAAGATAGAGCAAACTTTCATGAACAAGGGTGCGTGTTTGGAAAGTTGCCAACTCCAGCAACAGCACTCAGATTGGCAGTATACTTTGCATAATTTATTATCATTATCTCACTCTCAACGCAACATATGGACAGCTACCATACATGTGTCGGTAGAGAGACCAGTTTCAAACTTCTGGACCAATTACATCCAGCAAATAGTGAATTCGTATGACAAAGAAGCCTATTGGTTGCAAACTCAATCATAGTTTGACCAACATATAAGGTGACAACCTCTCCATCAGGGCAATTAAACAATTGTGTTTCCAGTACCTTGCCGCCGAAATTTAGGGTAAATAGGTGGGGGATATATTTTTTCGTTCTTTTGGCTGAGACCCATAAAATAGGGTAAAAGTTATAGAATTTAATTGAAAGTTTTTGAAAATGTTAAGAAATGTCTAGGGTCGGCTGATAGGTCTGGTTATCGGAAACACACATATCCTTTTATTTGACATTATAAAGTACTTCATGTATGGATGCAATTTAATTTAGTTTAGATGCAATATGGACTTGATTTTAAGCGTTGTCGTTAAACTTACTGAATATGTGACTTGCAAACAAAACGACATGTGATACACTTATGCCCGACTGAGCTGATTTCGGCGTGTATACAAATCAGAAAGAGATGTGAGGATTTTTGTGCTCTACAGAAACGAGCATTTTTGAAATGTCAGCTGAACTATTGGCGATTCAGCGAGTGAGGCTCAAATGATAACAATATTATTCGCCATGTTCATTACCAAAAGTACAAGTAAGGAACTGTAAGGAACTGTAACTCCAATACTTCATTATTGCAGCAATGTCGAGTGCTCATGCGTGGGCGTCTAGTGGTGCCTGAGCTGACCGCCAACGCTGCAAAGTGTTGACATCTTTCCAAACTTTGAATTATTTCGTAATGACATCATATATATATATATATATATATATATATATATATATATATATATATATATATATATATATATATATATATATAATCGAATCATAGCAAGGCTCATCCTACAGCAGTTCTTGTTTCACAATAAAAAATTAGATACGTATTGCCTGTGGAATTACTGGAAGGGACGTAAATAAACAAATAAACATACGGTCGGTTTTATCAAATGTGTCCTACTTTTTACTGAATTACCCCAGTCGCCCAAAATAGAGATAAATTTACTTCTTTCTGACACAAGGACTTGGAAAAGGAAAATTTTAATTTACAGGGAATAATGAATGCAGTCGGAGCACTTTATCAGTATGACCACAAGAAGGGTATGGCAAGCGTATGGCAAGCCAAGTGTTGCAAATTAAAAAAAATATTGTGTGTTCGAAATTTTTATGTTTGTTTTCTTAAATTTCATGCCTGTGTTCCAAAAATTTGTTTACGTTCATAAAACCATAGTTGTATTCTAAAAATTCACGTTAATTGGTGTTCTATAATTCTATGTTTGTGTTCATAAAGCCGTTCTTATATGTGAACATTTCATGCTTGTGTTCATGAAACGTCATTCTTGTGTTCGTTGACCAATTTAGATGTTCAATAATAATTTGTATGTCCATGATCCCTGTTAACACTGAGGGCGCTGTGTGTGAGCGTCACGAGGCAGCCAGGTGAGGGTGTGCTCTCTATTGCAACAGCTGGATTTTATAAGACGAAATGGCAGGAGCTGTGAAACTTGATAGTTTTACTGAGTGATTCTTTTGCTGCAGTTGACCTCTTTAAAGGTCAACACACACTCAAAAGAATAGTTACCGTTTCAACACTGTGGTTAGCCTCAACTACAAAAAATAATCCACTACATTTTCACACATTAGGTAAATGAATATAGGAGGGCAACATAAGATGACAGTGAAACAGAACAAAATGGACATTGTACGTTATTAAAAATTCGCCATACGCGAGAAAAAAATCAAACTGAATGTGATACAAAGAGCAACCTCAAATTTATCCGAGTTTCCCTTTCCAAAAACAGAAGCCATGTCGAAGGCATGGCATTTAGAACACAATCAGAAACCGTTGAGATACTAATCAAACCAGAGGTAAACAAAGTGGAACGATATTTCTATACACTAATGCAGCAGTTACTGTAATCCTCGATGGACCCCACCTAGGGCGATACGAGGAAAATGCGGGGGATTAGACCGTGTTTGCCATGAAACTATGCCCGAGGGGGTGGGGCAAGTGCCTCATATTGATCCCCCTGGTCGCTTTCACGGACAAGCGCAGAATACATGAATACCCTACCCATTGGGGTGGGGAAATGGGGATTTACTTGTTTCAGGTGGAGATTTTACATATTGTAAGTCCTAGGGGTGGGGCATTTGACAAATTTCATAAGACTAATTTGCCAAATCCCCAACTATGCCCCGAGGTTAGGGGTAGGGGTTGACATTGACTTCCGCCTAATGATTACATAACAAGGAAGCGTAAAAATAATTTGTCAACCAGTGTTATCACACAAAGTTTACAAGAGACAACTAACAACAGAGAAAAAATACAACCTTGTAATTAAGTGGAAAACAGCAAGACCGACAATAGAAAAAGAGGGAAATAGAAAGCATCAATGGAGAAACAGAACATAAAACAAGAAGTATACGTAGGTAACTTGAACAAAGACAAAAACAATACACGGACAATACTCTGGTATTCATAATAAGAGTTAAAATCGTTCCAGAAAGGTATCATGGTC